>JBBBDQ010001502.1:487500-695000 GCA_037127315.1 Ascarosepion bandense
ATATATAATATGTAGAACTTTGAATATTAATTATAAACTATATTTTAGAACATGTACATAATTTTTTTATAAATATCCGTCACAAAGGTACATTTGTTTCGACATTGAAAGTTCAATGTTTCTTCAGACGGAAGTCTCTTCATTCCGTCTGAAGAAACATTCAACTTTCAATGTCGAAACAAATGTACCTTTGTAACGGATATTTATAAAAACTGATGTACATGTTCGAAAATATAGTTTATAATTAATATGTATATCTGGAAGAGTGGTAGACTTTGTAAACAGTAGCTACTCCGGCATTTACGCACCGCTCATTCGATAATGAATTGGAGCACACTAGCCATTGGGCGTGTTTATACGCGCTAAAAAGCCTGCCTTCTTCTACCGGACGCTCGTGGTCTAGGGGTAGAATCGCCGATTGACGTCAATTCGGTCGGGTTTCGATCCTGGGTTAGGAAGCGACCGGAGTCTAAGCCGTACTGATGAGCTGTAATACAGCGAAACTGATCTGTCTGCGGATAACTATATATATATATATATATATATATATATATATGTCCCTTGAGGCTGTAGGCGATAATGGCCTACTACATCCCCTTAGATCTAAAGTAATGACAAATATATCCATACATTACCAACTACCGGCTCTGATAGGGAAGACATCGTGATCTTCTTTTACGTTCCGTGTCCCTTGAGGATGTAGGCGATCATGGCCCTCTACATCTCCTTGGACCTTAACAACTTTATTCTTGGCATTTACCCAAAATCCTGCTTCAGAGATACAACAGAAGGGACATTTTTGTGACTAACATTTCCATCAACTACCGGGTCTGATAGAGATACGTTCCGTGTCCCTTCAGGACTCCTTTTTGTCCCTTGTCCCTCTGTTCTACTTTCTCTCTATCTGCCCTTTGATTATATAAGATTTTCCAAGTTCTTCATCAACACGTGTCCGAGAAACGGTGGTGAATTTATCTCAGTTCAATAAAAATGAAACGGAGCGATAGCTGCAAAGATTGTAATATTTCTTTTTACATAAAGAATGTCCTGCGTTTAACTAAATAAAAAAATTGCGGCCAACTAAAATTTCATGGATTTACGTGGAGGGTGGGTAACTAAATTAAAAAAAATATATTTTCCCCAACATTTTGAAAAAATAATAATTTCAAAAATAATTTAATTCATTTGTGAATGAGTACTGAAAGTTTCATTAAAATCTGACAATTATTTGATTTTTGCGAGAAAAAAGTGTATTACGTAAAATTAAGTGATACATTGTAAACAGTTCTAAAACTTTCTACCACGCTAACTCAAAAATTAAAACAAAATTTTCTGCCAAAATTTCTAACATGTTAGAAGGGATTTAAAATTTTTTTTAAAAATAAATAAAAATTACTTTGATCTTTCCTCTTAATAATATTATAAACATTTTGATGGGAAAAGTTCGTTTTATTAAATTTTAGACCTTTTTATTTATACTATGATGTTTTTTTTTGTTGTTGTTGTTGTTTTTGTGGTGTATTGGAGGTACCTAAACTACCGGGTCTGAGAGGGAAGACACCATGATCTTCTTTTACGTTCCGTGTCCCTTGAGGATGTAGGCGATCTACATCCCCTAAGGTCTTAACAACTTTTCACTTTTCCTTATTTTTTGTTTTTCAATTGGAGTAGATAGACTGAACTATCGCCCGGTTCACACTCCACCCACTTCTATTGAACAGGTGTAGAGGCACATCCCTTGTTCCCTGTTTAGGATGTGGTTTCCGGCTTTCTCTTTTCCAATCTTTTCACTCTTTTCTTCTTTTTTTTTAATTGGAGTAGATAGACTAAACTGTCACCCGGTTCACACTCCACCCACGTCTATTGAACAGGTGAAGAGGCTCATCCCTTGTTCCCTGTTTAGGATGTGGTTTCCGGCTTTCTCTTTTCCAATCTTTTCACTCTTTTCTTCTTTTTTTTTTTAATTGCAGTAGATAGACTAAAGTATCACCCGGTTCACACTCCACCCACGTCTATTGAACAGGTGAAAAGGCTCATCCCTTGTTCCCTGTTTAGGATGTGGTTTCCGGCTTTCTCTTTTCGAAACTTTTCACTCTTACGTAGCCCCCTGCACACCAGTGGTCTTACCCGGGGTGATATGATTAAAAAACAAACAAACAAACTTTGCTCTTGCTTCTGAGTTTCAGCAGAAGGGAGATTTCTAAAGTAGTGACTAATATACCCATACACTATCAACTACGGGGTCTGATAGAGATATGTTCCGTGCCTCTTCAGAACCCCTTCTTGTCAATTGTCCCCTGCCCTACTTTCTCTCTATCTGCCCTTTGATTATCTAAGATTCTTCAAGTTTTTCATCAACACGTGTCCGAGAAACGGTGGTGAATTTATTTCAGTTCAATAAAAATGAAACGGAGCGATAGCTGCAAAGATTGTATTATTTCTTTTTACATGAAGAATAGATGTGCGTTTAGTATAGTGGATATCGGCTCGGAACGGGGAATCGGGGAGCCGAGTTCAAATTCCATTTGAATCTTCTCATTCACTTCCACGCAAATAGCCATTGGAAAGTTATTAATCCATCTCTTCTCTCCAGTTATTAGTTAAATAGCAGGACAGGTTGGGTTCTATAGCCTTGGTTGGCAACCAGTCTACCGCAGAAAGAAATGGCGACCTTCTGCGGGATAATCTTCTGCCCAGTCAGTGATGTCTCTTTCGAGACATGATCGCCCAAGCGTGTATCACGTATGGCACTTAACTGACTGAATATAATAGTTGGAAATATAATTAAAATTTGTAGTGGGCATAAAGTGAGGGATCAGTTTTCTACTGTTAAGAAATAATAAACTGATCCCCCACTAATACTTAATATAATCATGTAATATAATCTATCTCTTCTCTCTCCAGGACAGATTGGGTTCTATAGCCTTGGTCGGCAACCAGTCTACCGTAGAAAGAAATGGCGACCTTCTGCGGGATAATCTTCTGCCCAGTCAGTGATGTCTCTTTCGAGACATGATCGCCCAAGCGTGTATCACGTATGGCACTTAACTGACTGAATATAATAGTTGGAAATATAATTAAAATTTGTAGTGGGCATAAAGTGAGGGATCAGTTTTCTATTGTTAAGAAATAATAAACTGATCCCCCACTAATACTTAATATAATCATGTAATATAATCTATCTCTTCTCTCTCCAGGACAGATTGGGTTCTATAGCCTTGGTCAGCAACCAGTCTACCGCAGAAAGCAATGGCAACCTACTGCGGGATAATCTTCTGCCCAGTCAGTCATGTCTCTTTCGAGACATGATCACCAAAGCGTGTTTCACTGACTTAACTGACTGACTGAAATAAAATATATTATTTATAAACTGGAGTGTAGAATCAAATTTCTTTCAGTGACATAGGCTATCACGGCTCTCCACAACTGCCTTTGTTTTTCTCTCTTTGCTAAGAGTCTTATCTGCACTTGTTCTACAATTCATTCTCCCCCAGGTCGTCAGGTTAACTGACATGCTGATTTCCCTCGTCTCACCGTGGAAGTCAAGTTTTCCGATCACTCCTCTCCGCTGTCGTTTTTCTTATTCTGTGTATCTTCTTCTATGTTCCCTGTCGCTTCAGAACGTAGGCGATCATGACCCTCCACATTTCCCTTTCTTTTGTAGCCCTTAACACCTCCTCCTCCTATTATCCCGTTCAATTCCAGCTCCGCCATCAATCTGCTCAGGTCTATCAAGTATGGCAACACGTTGCTTTCTCTTTTTTCCTCCATCCCTTGAGCATCAGACTCTCCAAGCCATCTTTCCTCACATCATGTCCCAGAAAATTCAGCTGTCTTTTCCTGATGTTAAGTATCGGTTTCCTTTTCGTGTTCATCTTCTCCAAAATCACCGGCGTTGCTAACGTGTTCTGTTCATGGTATCCTCAGCGTCCTTCTGTAGAACCACATTTTGGTTGCTTCAGCCCTTTCTTTTATCTCTGATGATATTGTCCACCTTTTTTTTTTTTTTGTTAATATTTGTACAGGTTCAACAGCTGCGTCTGTCGTTGTGGAGCTCTCTCCTGCATTTTTGTTAAGTGGCATATCAACTTTTATGGTTTGACGAAATCTAGATATTTGGTACGCAATTTTATTAACTTATTCTTTGAGATAATAATGATTTAAGAATGCAAGTCTTACTACTTAACCCGTAGCTGGGGAGGAAAAGTTGATTGGCATGTTTCTGAAGGGTATTTACACGTAAGTGAACATAGCGAACCCAACTGGAATTCAACCTCGCCTCTTCGAGCCATTATACTTAACATCAATTTCATCCGCACATCACAACTTAGTAGTGATGTAGCCCGTAGTATTTCAAGCTGTAACACAGCTAAATGATGCCCAGGCTCGCTTTTCACCCCGAGCAAGGCGGAAACGCCACTGATGTGCAGGGGGTTACATAAATGTAAAAAGATTAATTAGAAAAGAGTGAGGAGTACAAACTAGTTAGAAAGGAACAATAGAAAGCTGAGAAAGCAGGTGCGATGACAGATACATAGGTGGAGAGAAAGGGAAGGTTATACGGGGGTGGAATCCATCTACTTAATATTTCATTATATATATATATATATATATATATATATATGTGGCGAGACATCTACTTGATTCTTGCCAGGATCGAAACTCGACCGACTTGGAGTCGGGGTTCTTGCTCCCTGAACCATAGGTGCATTTAATGAGAGAGGAGAAATTTAGAGTGTTACATATTAGCGGTATATAGACACGCCAGTCACTGAAAGAACTCAATTCATTTGTGAAGAGTAACGCGTAAATCGTAGAATCGGTGATCGTACGGAAACAGGTGTTTGAACGTGATGGGGGCGTAAATCCTTGTATTTTGTATGTCATTTTGTATATATATGTGTGTGTGTGTGTGTGTGAAATGTGTATGTATATAAATATAAACATATATATATATATACATATATATATATATATATATGTATGCTATTTGTTATATATATTATATTATTTATATATTATATATGCTCGGTACTTATCAGTGATAGAGCTGACATATTCATATAGATAGGCGTGAGTTTGTGACCCTGGGTTTAAATAACCAGTTTGACGATCGCAAGAGCGTGAAACCCAGGGCCACAAACTCACACCTATCTATCTATCTATCTATCTATCTATCTATCTATCTATCTATCTATCTATCTCTATATATACGAGTCTACATCTTTCATGGGTTATCAATCTACCTATCATTATCTAATTATCTATATCTATATATATCTATATATATATATATATATATATATATATCTTTTATTAATTATAAATCTAGCTAGCTAGCTATCTCTCATAGTATATCTTAGACTGTTCAAAGCTATCTATAACGCAGGTTTGGTGATATTGCTTTGACAAGAAATATCTATTTGATTGAATTTCCGTGATATCCGAAAATACTTGAATATAACCAGAAAAACACGGAATTTTATCAATCACGATCTACAACTCATTAGGAAATTTGAAAAATATAAGAAAATGTTGAATATGTGGGTGAGTGTGTATGTGAGGTAGGCAGAAAAACCTCGTTTAAACACGTTCTGTTAAACAATACCGACAAGTTTTTCTAACTTACGAAGTTTCTATTTCTATTGTATCAAAATTAAAATTGGTAAAGTTTCTGAAGTTTATTGTTTTAGTTGGGGGAATCTGAAATCTGATTTCATTTACGAAGAATATATATATATATATATATATATATATATATACGCACACACACTACTGAGCATAATTATCAAGCCACCCTATTTTTTTAAAAGAAATGATGTATTTCATACTATATTTTAGTATTTATTGCCAAAAGAAAATAGAATGGTTCTTTTGTTATTATTAATTGCAAAATTTTACAAGGCAAAGAAACAAAAATGGACTCGTCCGAATCACCCTAATTTTTATTCATTCTTTCATTGATGAAACTGCAATATAGATAATTATTAAATATTTATGAATTCATTTGATGCACATGTTATTTTGCAGTATTACAAAAGAAACATTTCATTTTCAGTTCCAATTATTCACTTAGCAATAAATACTAAAACTAATATGAAATACGTAATATTTTTAAAACACTGGGGTCGCCTTACTAATTATGTCCGGTAGTATATATAAATATAAATTCCATATATATATATATATATATATATATATATATATATATAGTGAATAAAGGAATATAAAATTCAAAAACTTGTTCTCCGACTGAGAATGCACATTAGGTTCAAATAAACCTGTTACCATATTTGTAAGATTTTATGCGTATATATATATATATATATATATATATATATATATATATATAGCATAATGATAATCCATGTATACTGTCTTAATATGTAGAGAAAAACTACTAAAAAGTTGTAAGTTAAAATGTTTTTTCACAGTATTTGATTATTTCTATTATATATATATATATATATATATATATATATATATATATATAAAAACAAATACTGACAAAAAACATTTTTAACTTACAATTTTTATATATATATATAAATATATATATATATATATAAATAAAAAAAATACTGTCAAAAAACATTTTTAACTTACAACTTTTTAGTAGTTTTATATATGTATATATATATATATATATATATATATATATATATATATATAAAACGACACGGGATAAAGATATAAAAACTTTTTATCCATCAAGAACAAATTTTTGGGAAAAAAGTATGGCATATTAAGTAGAGATTTTCTCTCGTGTCTCTTTTATTCATTTGTACGGCTGAGAATATTTACACATATGAAAAACTCGACCTGAAAAACAAAAGTAGCGACATAGATATAAATCAGAAATATTTATTCTTATTTGAAAAAAAAAAAAAAAAAAGACTTTCTCAAAAACTGCATCGAAGAAAAAGTTATTCTTTGATGCTTTCAGGGTCTCCTCAGGTCTTCACGCCACACTTTTCCTCTTTGTAACTACGAATGCTTTAATTAATCAACACAGGAATCTGAAGAAAGATGGGCTACACTTCTGTATGAGACATACATGGAGGGAAATGATCTCCATGAACACGAAGAGAAATAAAATAAGAATTTCGTCCAGATGCGACAACAAAATAAAACCGTTTCGATTGCATTGAAAAAGTCCGTTAGATGACCAAACGTTGTCGGCTAAAACTAAGTACAGTTTTTTTCCACCTCTCTCTCTTTTTTTTATTCACATTGTCTTTTCGGCAGATTACATCTGAGAATATCTGCACACACACACACACATACTCACTTATATATATATATATATATATATATATATATAAAGACAGAAAATCTAAGCAAGAGCCAACAACCTTGTTTGCTCGACTTTCGTATGGGGCGCTTTCGTGTTAGGGTTTTGGTTTCGTCTTGACTTTTTGTTCATGTACTTCGTTTGTTTCTTTTTTTACTTCCTCTTCTGTTCCCTCCGAGTTCTTTCTCGGTGGGTTGTACAAAACGATTTAAATTATAGCTTGATTAATACTAGTTTTACTATTGATATTGTTATCGCTATAGTTAATATTATATATATATATATATATATATATATATATAATAAAATAAATTTCGATGTTCAAATCAGCTGTATGAAATCCCTAAGAGAAATTTCACGTATCATCGGCAACTTCTTTATTTCAAAATAAACCGAGATATTTTACCGGTGGAAGTTAAAAAAATATACAAAAATGACAAAAAATTTAAGGGGTGCGATTAATAAGAAAGTAATATTAATTAGGATCGGGTCTTTGGGATTTACCTTGCTGCTTTTCCTTTTGGATTAAAGTTATATATATATATATATATATATATATATATATATATATATACATATATATCCTATGAGATTTGAAAAAAAATCACTCCACCCGGGATGGAGAGCGAGGGAAAATTTATTCGACCCAAAATCATTTTACTCGACCGACTTCACTTTCTTAATAATCGCCTTAATTAAACATAGCGTGAATCGCTGACGGAAAACAAAAAATGAAATTCCAATTAAAATTTCGAATGTGTTAGAAAGGATTTAAAATTTAAAAAAAAATATTAACAACAAAATTTGATCTTTCCTCTTAATAATAATAATTTTGATGATAAAACTTTGTTTTTATTAAGTTTGGACCCTTTTAACATCATGATATCCTGTTATTTTTTTTTTTTTGGCAATTCAGTGGAGGTACTTAATTCGTAGTTTCTTTCTTCTGTTTGACAACAACCTCCATCTCATAGGTGATAAAAAAAAAGGAAATCTTATTTTCTCAACGATTTTCTATAAAAAATTTACTTGTATAATTTGTTTTTTGGTGCGTGATTGAAAGGAGTATGCGTATTTTTTCTTTCTTTCAAATCTTTGTTTTTACTTTTCGTAAGCGAGAAGGAAATATAAAATAATATTTTTTTGAAATGAGTTTCTAATAATCTGTGGGGGGCGTCTTTAATCAGGGCGACAGAAACATTTTGGCTACACTCTGGAAGCATTAATTAACCGAATGTTTACCCTGACCGTGACAATAAAAGTGAAGAGTTCAATAATGTCATTGTAGGTCATTGTAAGTAACTTGTGAATCTTCAATGGCATACTTTTGGGTTGTAAAATGAATCAGATTTCCTTTTTCTATATTTGAAGGGACACGTTTCATTGCAAGATTTTTAATAGACCTCGGGCAAGTAAAGCAATAAAATTTAATCGCACAATTAAGTTTTTAATCGAATGAGTCGATCGGGCGAGTGAAATTTCAAAGGCTGCATATATATATATATATAATAAATAAATAAACTTTTTCTTTACACCCAATGGTGTGTAGGGCAGCGTTTTTGCTGTTTCCGTAACAAAATGCTTTTTGTGGGGCAGGATTGTTAGCCCTGCACCCAACCCCGGAGGAAGGTGATTGTCTTAGCGTAGCTTAGATGTGACACACCGCCGAAAATAGGAGGTACCCAGTGAGGATCGAACTCACTACTCAGTTATAATGATTCTAGCGAGACGAGCTTGCTAACCATTACACCACGCCGAGGTACCCATATATATATTAGGTGTCAGGAAAATCTGTTATTATATTTGTTACTTTGTTTATATATATATATATATATATATATATATATATATATATATATATATACTGTTATATTTAACAGTATATATATATATATATATATATATATATATACTGTTAAATATAACAGACAATGAATGTCTATTACGCTTAACCATGATCCGTTCTAAACATCGTATTTTGGCTTTAATTTCTGCTGAAGAAAAGAAAAAAATAGTTCAACATCATAATTTTTTTTTAAAAATTACAAAAATATTGAATCAATTTACCTCATAGTCTCTAGTAACCCTACAACCACAGAACTAAATCCTCTACAGAAAACCAATGTAGTGTATTAATTACATGCGCGTTCAGAGATCGTATATCTAGTACTAATAATAAACCCACTACATATATTGGTTTTACTACAACCACGCTCTCCCATAGACTTACCTGTCACCTTTCTGATCATAGTTCAATTAAAAAACATTTCTTAGAAAAACATAGCTATGTAGGTAATATTAGACAGATTTTAGTCGATAAAACAATAATACTCACTCATATACACACAGTAAAAGTGATCTTCAGATATTGGAGTTTATCTGCATTAAATCAAAACAACCCACGCTTAATAAAATCACATTTAAATCTGGTCAGAACATGCTACATTGCATTTCGACATATGGTTCTGTTAACATTTCGGTCTCTCAGGCGGCGTGACGTCATAGAACCTCATTAAAAATTTACGAACTGCGTCTGTTATTTGGTGACTGTTATCGTTGCTTAGCAATGTTTTATGTCAACACAAGTTAAAATCATCTTTGATGGCATATTTCTTTACGTAATCTCTCTGAAGATGGCTCATGTGAGTCGAAAGCTTAGAGCCAGCATAATAAAAAAAATATCCAAATTTTAGAGAATTTTTGTCTTTATTTTCACCTGAAATTAAAGCCAAAATACGATGTTTAGAACGGCTCATGATTAAACATAATAGACATTCATTGTCTGTTGTATTCAACAGTATATGTTTAGAAATTATCTGCTGCTCGATGCACTGAATCTCTCTTATATCCAGGTTTCTCTTATATAAGGGTATCTTATATCCGGGTTATACTATATAACATATATTTACGAATTCATTGAGTGATATATATATATATATATATAACACATCACTCAATGAATTCGGGACCTAACTAATAAAACGCCAGCTTTTAGGCAAAATCCAACTTTATTCATCAACATGGTCTCCTTCTAGGGTGATACACTGATTCCAACGCTTCTCTAACGATTTGGCGCCTTTTTTTTTTTTTTGTAGAACGATGTCTGTGGTCTCAAAATAAACCTCAGTTTCCGATATCACTTCTTCATCAGAACCCAATCTCTTTCCCTGGAGCATTCTTTTGAGGTCTGCACAGTCAGCAGTCGCTGGGGGCCATATATAAAGAATAGGGTAGAACCGGAAGCAATCTTAGGTTCAATTCATGTACTTTTGCTATCGTTGCGATCAGCCTGTGACACAGTGCGTTGTCTTGGTGAAAGATCACATTTTTTTGCTTTATCTGTGGCCTTTTTTTATCAATTTCTTTTTTCAAACTCACCAATAATGCTATATAATATTTGCTATTGATGGTTCTTCTTTTCTCAAGGTAATCGATGAACAAAATACCTTGCGTATCTTAAAGGCCAAAACCTTGTCTGCTGATGTTTGGGTCTTGGGTCGCTTTGGGCATCTTCTACCTGCTGCTATCCACTCGGCTCAGCAGATTTGACTCCGAAGTATTGGATCCAGGTTTCATCCGTTGTCACATATTTAAGCAAAAAACTCCATCTTGTTGCGTTGAAACAGTTGCAAACGCTCTGTATTGTCGATGCATTGTTGTTTTTGATTGTCGGCGATCAAAGACGGCACCCACTTTGAACACAACTTTCTCATTGACAAATATTCATGCAAAATGGTGAATACATTGCCTTCTGATATGTTTAACGTCTCTGCTATCTCATACAACTTCAATTTACAATCGAGTAAAACGAGTTTGTGAATTTTCATTTTTTGTGTGTTTTAAGAGACACATGCTGATTTTGGGTGACCTGACCTTTCAGCACCATTTATGTCTGTACGACTGCGTTTAAAATCAGCATATCACCTCTTAACCACTGTTTCCGACGGAGCAGATACCGAATAATACTATCAAATCATTGCTTTGCTTGAACAGGATTTTTTCCCATCTTTTTTCAATGCAAAAGATACAAAATTCACAAAACATACAAAATTCAGAGTTTTCCATTGTTTTGAAAATTTGCAACAGTAGCTTCCCTTAAATAACCGTAATTTGTAAACTAACAATCTGATTGGGCCCAAATTGTGTCACGTGCCATTTGAAGGTTAGTACTTAATAAATATCATATGAATTTTAAAAATTAGTGGCAACATCTATATGTCAAGCACGGGAGATATTGAGCTATGTGTTATATATATAAAGAAAGAGAGAGACAGATAGAGAGAGAGACAAAGACAGAGAGAGAGAGAGAGAGACAGAGACAGAGAGAGAGAGAGATCTAGGGAGTATTTGAAGAAATATCCGTCTGTTCATATCTGTGTGTCTGTTCGTGCATCTGTATTAAACTTCTACAATTTACAATTTACTTCTTACATACGTGGATAAATTATCGTCTAAATTATACAAAAAATAGCGTTGTCATTTCATTTTATCAAATAAACAATTATACAAAAATATCCTGAAATACTAAAGAGTAAATTTATTCAATAAAATCGCCATTGGCTTTAACCACAGCCTCCAGACGACTTCGGAATCTTCTGCATGTCTTCTGAACGGTCTCCTTGTTTAAATTGGTGAATGCTGCCCTCAGTTCATCTACTGCAGGATAATCTTCTGACCAGTTAGTCATGTCTCTTCCGCAACATGATCGTTCTTAATGGCACTTAACTGACTGACTGAATGTAACAGTTGGAAACATACTTAAATCTGATAGTGGACATAAAGTGGGAGATCTGTTTTCTATTCTTATAAAGTAATAAACTGATCTCCTACTAATTATTACTTAATAATATAATCGAATACATCTTTTCTCCCTTTAGCTATGAGTCAAATAACAGGACAGATTGGGTTCTATAGCCTTGGCTGGCAACCAGTCTACCGCAGAAGGTAATGGCAACCTACTGCGGGATAATCTTCTGCACAATCAGTCATGTCACTTTCGAGACATGATCGCCGAAATCGTGTATCACGTATGGCACTTAACTGGCTGACTGAATGTAATAGTTGAAAACATGCTTAAATCTGATAGTGGACATAAAGTGGGGGATCTGTTTTCTATTCTTATAAAGTAATAAACTGATCCCCTACTAAGTATTGCTTAATAATATAATCTAATACATCTTTTCTCCCTTTAGCTATGAGTCAAATAACAGGACAGATTGGGTTCTATAGCCTTGGCTGGCAACCAGTCTACCGCAGAAGGTAATGGCAACCTACTGCGGGATAATCTTCTGCACAATCAGTCATGTCACTTTCGAGACATGATCGCCGAAATCGTGTATCACGTATGGCACTTAACTGGCTGACTGAATGTAATAGTTGAAAACATGCTTAAATCTGATAGTGGACATAAAGTGGGGGATCTGTTTTCTATTCTTATAAAGTAATAAACTGATCCCCTACTAAGTATTGCTTAATAATATAATCTAATACATCTTTTCTCCCTTTAGCTATGAGTCAAATAACAGGACAGATTGTGTTCTATAGCCTTGGCTGGCAACCAGTCTGCGGGATAATCTTCTGTCATATCTCTTTCGAGACATGATCGCCCAAGCGGGTTTCACGTATGACACTTAATTGATTGACTGTTTATTGTTCTCTTTTCAATAACATTGTCTCAGTTTCTCTCATTCCCAACAACTCCTTGGATCTTAGTGACTTTATCTCCTTGTTTTCGGCGGGGGTGATAAAAAGGGCGCGATGTATAAATCGTCGTTTAAATTAAGCAAAAATGAAAATAATACTGACATCTCGTTTTGACAGATATATTTACCAAAATTACACAAAAAATATCTTGAAATACTAAAGAGTAAATCTATTCAATAAAATGGCCATTGGCTTCAACCTCGGACTCCATACGATTTCTGCATCTCTTCTGGACGGTCTCCATGTTTACGTTAGCGAATGCTGCCGTAATTCTTGCCTTCAGTTCATCTGAAAATTACTACGAGTTATGTTGGTTTCTCGCTCAATTTCATCCTTCACATAATAATCGTAGGACTTAGGTGGCCAGAGGTAAAGGGTCATGCGGTCATTGAAATTGACTGACAGCCTTGATTAGGTTCTCCCCCTTGTTTGGCATGTTGCAAAGTCATGTATCAAGTTCTGTTGTGACCTGTTAGAGCCAAGAAGAAGGGCAGAAAAAGAAGATAGCTTTAACCAGTGTATTGGAATAACAGAACATATATACAAAATAAGAGTGTTATTTGTCAGCAGATGGAAGTGTACGTCTGAACTGTCAACTATTTATGAAGGAGGAAGAGTTCATTCCAATGTAGATTCTTCTTCTTCTTTGTGCCCTGTCCTTTCAGGACGTAGGCGATCATGGGCTTTCCACATCTCTCTCCTGCTGTTTTCTTTATCTCTCCGACTTCATCTTCATCTACCCACCATACACAAAAAGAAAGAGAAGAGCAAGACATTACTACTACCCTGTTGATACATAACATCGAAAACATCGGCTCATTTTTATCTGTACAAATCACATTTCCCTAAAACAAACGAACTCATAATTTTTGAACTCTTTACTACTATTTCTCTTCAAACATTTCTTCAGTTTAATAATTTAACTTTCTACAAATTGGGTTTTATTCTACTCTATAAATACATTTTCATTTATTTATACGTACGAAATAGTTATATTTTTTTCAATCTTCGTAGTAAATTTTGAATAGTTCGGTTATGTTTGGCACAAGGCCAATTTAACAAACATTGCTCGAGCTCTCTACTTCATTCTCTCTGCTATCTGTTGAAAAAGAAAATTCGAATGCAGATCAGGTTGACATGGCCTCAGAATATTGAAAATGCGTTCGATTCTCTATCGCTCTTTACCAAACATCACCTTTATTAACCCAGACAAAGAGAA
Organism: Ascarosepion bandense; assembly: GCA_037127315.1. Lineage (NCBI taxonomy): Eukaryota > Metazoa > Mollusca > Cephalopoda > Sepiida > Sepiidae > Ascarosepion > Ascarosepion bandense. The sequence goes on from JBBBDQ010001502.1 coordinate 501,717, forward strand.
CACGACTTTGGTCGAAAAACGGATTTCCTGGTGATAATAGCAAGAAAAACGGGTTTTCTTTTTCTTTACTTTCTTTTCCCTCTTTTTAAAAAATTTTTGTCTTGACTCGAAAATGAAAATTTGAGAAAATAAAGGTTCGATATTAGCAGGCCTCAAAATATGACATTAGTTTGCGTTTCTCTGCCAGACTTTTCTTCATCTTCTTCTATGTGCCCTGTCCCTTTGGGACGTAGGCGATCATGGTTCTCCACGTCTCCCTATCCCTTGTGGCTCTTAGTATGTTTTCTCCTGTTACTCCAGGCAACCCCCGTTCCGTCATCCACCTGATCAGGCCCTGCAAATATGTTATCCGCTGCCTTCCTCTGTCTCTCTTTCCTTCTATCTGGCCAATCAGTATCAGGTTCTCCAAGCTCTCCTTCCTCATTGCGTCTCCCAGTAACTTCAGGTGTCTCTTCTTGATGCTCAGTATTAATTTCCTTTTTGTTGCTGTTCTTTCCAACACCTCATAGTTGCTTGCATACTCAGTCCACGATATCCGCAGCATCCTTCTGTAGAACCACATTTCCGCAGCTTCCATTTTTGTCCTCATTTTCGATGATATTGTCCAGCATTCACTGCCGTATTGAAGAACTGACATTACATAGCAATCCAGCACTATTTTCTTTGTTTCTAGTGAAATTTTCCTGTGTGTTAGTAGTTTACTCAGCTTCTGGAACGCGTCCTTTGCCATGCCAATTCGCCTTCGGATCTCTGTGTCGCACTTTCCATCTCCTGTTAGAACACTTCCTACGTATTTAAATTTTTGTGCTTGCTTGATTCTGGTATCCCCCACCTGTATTTGGAATTTTGGGTTGCACCTTTTGCTGATGACCATGCATTCAGTTTTCTTAAAGTTTATTTGTAGTCATTTCTTGTCACTCCCTACCGGTACCTTCTGTAGGAGGTCTTGTAGTTTCCTTTCTGTGTCTGCAATCAGCAATGTATCATCTGCATACCTTATGTTGTTCAAGTTGTGGCCTCCAATAACAAATCCTGGCGTGTCATCTAGGGTCCTTAAGATATTCTCGCTGTACAATAGACCAATGAAAACATTTACTTAAAAGAATGCAGATTACTTGGTTCTACGCGGTTGTTGTGCGTTGTGGGTTGGTTGGTTGGTTGGTTGGTTGGTTGGTTGGTTGGTTGGTTGGTTGGTTGGTTGGTTGGGACCCCTTTTGATTTAGACGCTCTTCATTTTCTGACGTTGAACTTTTTCATTTGTACCCTCTTACTTCTTAATAATAGAAATTATTTTTTAAAATCTACCATTTTTCATAGTGTTTAATCGGCGGGCGACATCATATATAATTTCACTCCAGGGAAGGTAATAAAGCCGTTAAGGCACAAGGTGTTATTGAGTGTAAATAAAAAAGAAAATACATTATTATGGTGCGAGAATAAAAAAAAAAACTAGTGGAATCAAGAAGATAATAGATAACGACTGACATTGTATTTAAATTTTCGAAGATCAAATTTGCCTGGGAAAGCAAGAAGGTGGAGGAGCGAGAATTGTGAGAAAAGAAACTTTGAGCGTAGAAATGAAATCCGGCCAATTCAACTGAAATCTTGTCAGTCAGTTAACTGCAATACGTGATACCAGTTGGAAGATCATGTCTCTTTCGATCCATGAGGCAGAAGATTTTTCCACAGTAGGTTGCTATTACTTTCTTCAGTAGACCTGTTGCCGAACCAAGGCTATAGAACCCAATCTGTCCTGCTATTCAATTCTTTTAACCAGATCAGGATACACCTATGGGCGATCATGTCTCTTTCGATCCATGACGGACTAGGCAGAAGATTTTCCCACAGTAGGTTGCTATTACTTTCTTCAGTAGACCTGTTGCCGAACCAAGGCTATAGAACCCAATCGTTCCTGCTATTTAATTCTTTTATCCAGATCAGTCAGTTAAGTGCCATACGTTACACACGTTGGGACGATCATGTCTTTTTCGATCCATGACTGATTAGGCAGAAGATTTTCCCACAGTAGGTTGCTATTACTTTCTTCAGTAGAACTGTTGCCGAACCAAGGCTATAGAAGCCAATCTGTCCTGCTATTCAATTCTCTTATCCAGATCAGTCAGTTAAGTGCCATACGTGATACACGCTTTGGGCGATCATGTCTCTTTCGATCCATGACTGACTAGACAGAAGATTTTCCCATTTATTTCTGCGTTTGACTGGTTGCCAACCAACCAAATCCGTCTTGCTATTTAATCGATAGCTGAAGAGAGAAGAGATGGATTAATACATTTCCCAAGGGCATTTGCGCGTAAGTGAATGCAAATAATTTAACTGGGATTCGAACTTGTTCCTACGATTACTTTTTTCGAGCCGATATCAATTACCACAATAAAAATTAATCATGAATAACCATCGAAAAAGTATGAATCCATCTCTAACCCACTAACAGCTATTGATAGCATAGCTGGACAGACTGGGTCCTACAGCCTTGGTTGCCAACCAGTCTATCGCATAAAGAAAAAGCAAATCTTTTCGAAAAAATCTTTTGCCTGAGTTTATAATTGGGTTCAAAAGACCCAATTATAAATAGAAAGTGAAAACTGAACTTCTCCCGCCCAAAAATGTCAACATACACCATTTTTTGCCTCATAACATAGAAAATCAGTAAAGGAAGCCGATCATTTTTATCTGCATCTTTAATGATGGATCTTATGTACAAGACCAACATGAGGTCAGATGTGAGCTTAAGGCCAAATATTCTTTCAAAGCAAAGTGCCTTCTCGAGATGAAATAACAATGATAACGAGTCCCATTTGAGGCCAGGTGTGAGTTTAAGGCCCAATATTCTCTCAAAGCACAGTGCCTTCTCGAGATGAAATAACAATGATAACGAGTCCCATTTGAGGCCAGGTGTGAGTTTAAGGCCCAATATTCTCTCAAAGCACAGTGCCTTAACGAGGTGTAATAACAATGATAACGAGTCCCATTTGAGGCCAGGTGTGAGTTTAAGGCCCAATATTCTCTCAAAGCACATTGCCTTCTCGAGATGAAATAACAATGATAACGAGTCCCATTTGAGGCCAGGTGTGAGTTTAAGGCCCAATATTCTCTCAAAGCACAGTGCCTTCTCGAGATGAAATAACAATGATAACGAGTCCCATTTGAGGCCAGGTGTGAGTTTAAGGCCCAATATTCTCTCAAAGCACAGTGCCTTAACGAGGTGTAATAACAATGATAACGAGTCCCATTTGAGGCCAGGTGTGAGTTTAAGGCCCAATATTCTCTCAAAGCACATTGCCTTCTCGAGATGAAATAACAATGATAACGAGTCCCATTTGAGGCCAGGTGTGAGTTTAAGGCCCAATATTCTCTCAAAGCACAGTGCCTTCTCGAGATGAAATAACAATGATAACGAGTCCCATTTGAGGCCAGGTGTGAGTTTAAGGCCCAATATTCTCTCAAAGCACAGTGCCTTCTCGAGATGAAATAACAATGATAACGAGTCCCATTTGAGGCCAGGTGTGAGTTTAAGGCCCAATATTCTCTCATAGCACAGTGCCTTATCGAGGTGAAATAACAATGATAACCGCAATAATGTTGGCAAATTTCATAAGACGTTTCTATGATTTTTCTCACATGAAATGAAATGATGATGGAATTGAAAGCCGCCATGCGTAAAGATAACTCTTTTGCTTTTTGTCGGAAACGGAGATTTTAATTTGCTTAATTCCATTTTCAGTAAAGACATGTTGCATCTGTTTTAATGCATTAAGTATTTTATAATTTTTCTTTTTTTTGTGTGTGTGTTTGGTTTGAAATCAGGTGTCATTTTGTAAATTTGTGGGCGTCGGGGAATGTATATACATATCAGAATGTTTTTCCATAGAGATTTAAACACCAGGACTTGTTAAATGTTCCTCGATTAGGCAAGTTAATTCGGGTAAACAGGGACAACATAAACAAAAACAAAAAAGAAACATACTTGGTGAAAATTCATAATTTAATTAATTAATTTGCCATGATGACTTGATTAGCGCTTCGTCGACAACCTAATAATTAGAGATTGTTTGGCTGATTCAAGTATTTCAGCAAAAAAGGAAATTGAATATCGTTTATCAGTAAGTAAATCTATAATTGACACACACACATATATATATATATATATATATGTGTGTGTGTGTGTGTGTGTGTGTGTGTGTGCGTGCGCGTGTGTGTGTGTGTGTGTGTACAGGGTGACCCAAAAAAAACGGAAACATTTTAGCAATTTAATAAATGCAAGAGTGATGGAAGAAAAATAGTTTATTCAAAGTAAATGAATCCTTTACACATGTCATTAAAGAAACAGTAATGAAATTGTCATTTTTTATTGGTTGGTTGTTTTGTTTTTATGGCAAATCAACCTCGGCGGGTCATTTATTGCCAACTAAACTTTATTGTTGGTAATACCTTTTTCTTTCAACAATTTATTGTTGTTTTTATATAAGTTTTGTGTCTAGTAATTCTTTTTTCTTTTCGAGTATCAAGATTCACTAGGATTTGTTTTATTTTTAGGGCAGGGTCCCCAAGTCCTACCCTTGCTATTTAACTGGAGGGAAGGGACGGATTAATACCTTTCCCAAGGGTACCAGTGCTTAAGTGAATGCAGGGTATTCAACTGGAATTCGAACTCGGCTCACCGATTTCTCTTTCCGATCCACTGCACCACAACGCACATCTGTCACTAAACGCTTACACCACCTGGTATTCCCAAGCGGTCACCCATTTAAGTACTGACCAGGCTCAACGTTGCTTAACTTCGGTGATCGAACGAGAACCGGGATATTCAACGTGATATGGCCGTGAGCCAGACCAGAATGACGAAGAAATAAAATTTCTATTCCTCTACAAAAAACGGGGAAGGATTTTGAACTGGGCAGTAGCCAAACTTATCCACATCTGTTATTTTATTGTTATTTAATGTTCATTATTTTTCTCTGCTTTGTATGTTTCTATTGTTAAATACATTGGAAGTACAAATGAAAAGACATTGCTTTTTGACCGACACTCGTATCGGAAAACATTCATGACATCGCATTGTAATTTACGAGAGATTCATACAAGACGACTCTAATAAAGCCCAGTTTTCTGGCTATGTCAGTTCTAGAAAGCATTAATATTCTTAATATCGTCGCGAGTTCTGTAAATCAGATTACAGATAAGTGCGCTATGTATGTACCTTCGGTATTTATATATTGAACAAAGCAAAGTCTGGAGTTCGAAGAAAATACTGCCTGAACATAATTATTTTATCATTTCACCTCAAGCAATTCGATAATGTTAGGCTTGGGGAACACCACTTGAAAAAGGATGACAATACTTTAGTGAGAAGAAATGAAAGGTACAGGTTATATGTTTTTTTTTTATTTTTAAACATTTCACCTCAAGCAATTCGATAATGTTAGGCTTGGGGAACACCACTTGAAAAAGGATGACAATACTTTAGTGAGAAGAAATGAAAGGTACAGGTTATATGTTTTTTTTTTATTTTTAAACATTTCACCTCAAGCAATTCGATAATGTTAGGCTTGGGGGACACCACTTGAAAAAGGATGACAATACTTTAGTGAGAAGAAATGAAAGGTACAGGTTAGATGTTTTTTTTTTTTAAACATTTCACCTCAAGCAATTCGATAATGTTAGGCTTGGGGGACACCACTTGAAAAAGAATGACAATACTTTAGTGAGAAGAAATGAAAGGTACAGGTTAGATGGTTGTTTATATTTTTAAACATTTCACCTCAAGCAATTCGATAATGTTAGGCTTGGGGAACACCACTTGAAAAAGGATGACAATACTTTAGTGAGAAGAAATGAAAGGTACAGGTTAGATGTTTCTTTTTTTTAAACATTTCACCTCAAGCAATTCGATAATGTTAGGCTTGGGGGACACCACTTGAAAAAGGATGACAATACTTTAGTGAGAAGAAATGAAAGGTACAGGTTAGACGTTTTTATTTTTATTTTTAAACATTTCACCTCAAGCAAATCGATAATGTTAGGCTTGGGGGACACCACTTGAAAAAGGATGACAATACTTTAGTGAGAAGAAATGAAAGGTACAGGTTAGATGGTTGTTTATATTTTTAAACATTTCACCTCAAGCAATTCGATAATGTTAGGCTTGGGGGACACCACTTGAAAAAGGATGACAATACTTTAGTGAGAAGAAATGAAAGGTACAGGTTAGATGGTTGTTTATATTTTTAAACATTTCACCTCAAGCAATTCGATAATGTTAGGCTTGGGGGACACCACTTGAAAAAGGATGACAATACTTTAGTGAGAAGAAATGAAAGGTACAGGTTAGATGGTTGTTTATATTTTTAAACATTTCACCTCAAGCAATTCGATAATGTTAGGCTTGGGGGACACCACTTGAAAAAGGATGACAATACTTTAGTGAGAAGAAATGAAAGGTACAGGTTAGATGGTTGTTTATATTTTTAAACATTTCACCTCAAGCAATTCGATAACGTTAGGCTTGGGGGACACCACTTGAAAAAGGATGACAATACTTTAGTGAGAAGAAATGAAAGGTACAGGTTAGATGTTTTTTTTATTTTTAAACAGTTCAGCTCAAGCAATTCGATAATGTTAGGCTTGGGGGACACCACTTGAAAAAGAATGACAATACTTTAGTGAGAAGAAATGAAAGGTACAGGTTAGATGGTTGTTTATATTTTAAAACATTTCACCTCAAGCAATTCGATAATGTTAGGCTTGGGGGACACCACTTGAAAAAGGATGACAATACTTTAGTGAGAAGAAATGAAAGGTACAGGTTAGACGTTTTTTTATTTTTATTTTTAAACATTTCACCTCAAGCAATTCGATAATGTTAGGCTTGGGGGACACCACTTGCAAAAGGATGACAATACTTTAGTGAGAAGAAATGAAAGGTACAGGTTAGATGTTTTTTTTTTATTTTTAAACAGTTCAGCTCAAGCAATTCGATAATGTTAGGCTTGGGGGACACCACTTGAATAAGGATGACAATACTTTAGTGAGAAGAAATGAAAGGTACAGGTTAGATGGTTGTTTATATTTTTAAACATTTCACCTCAAGCAATTCGATAATGTTAGGCTTGGGGGACACCACTTGAAAAAATTGGACAAGTTGTAGGTGGTGTCAGAGAATCGGTAAAAGAAGGACGAGAATACTAGTGTGACGAGAGTAGAGTGGACGGAGAAAAGGACCTGAGGGAAAGGTTGCAAGTCAGAGAGATAAGGGATGACAATTGACTCGACATTTAAATTCTTGGAAATTCCACATGCGGTAAGTGCGAGAAAAGAAACCGATGGAGTAGAAATTATGGTTGCATTTTATTGGTTTTACTGTAAACGGATGGGACCTAATTGCTAATCTAGTAGCTTGAGTAAATTCATACCAAGAGAGCACCAATGAGCTCAGTTTATAAACTTCTTATGAGTTAAAATATTTGATTTCTGACCATGAAGGCCGGGCTCAAATCTCAACATGGTCGATATGCTAGGAAGTTGATCTTATTAGACCTGAGAAGGTGATCTCAGCATCCCTCACTTTTGGAAAGTGTCTGAAAACCATAATATGATTTGACCTAAGTCTTGTGAGTGAATTTTACTAGACGAGACGCTTTGGGAGACATCGATGGTCGTGCTAGCACGATGTCACAAATCATCGTGGCCGAGGGTATGAAGGTTCTGATCTTCTTCAGACCGTTGTTTACGCTAGATAACGCGCGATCTCCATAAAAATGAAACTAAGGTCCGCTTAGCATAGTTGCAGTATAGGTGGGCTCTGTGGGTTTTAAACAAACACAAATGTGTCTGAGCAGGCGTCTGAAACGGGGATTAGCAAACCAACCTCGTAGACAGATATCCTTGAATACGAGTGGTCAGCCATACATATTAGCTTCTATGGGTTATTTAATTCCAAAATGTAAATATTTTGTAAGCGATTTTTTATTAATTTTATTTTTTAAGATAATAATGATTGTAGTAATAATAATTATTTACTTTGAGTGTTATTTAAAGCCAGAAATACTTTTAGATTATATGATATTTAAAGATAATAATGATTTAGTGATACGGTACTATTTAACCCATAGCTGGGTGAGAAGAGGTGTATCCATAACTTTCCCAATTTAACATAACGAACGTACTAGGAATTGGGATTTGGACCTGTGTTAAAAATGTTGGGCCATTATCTATCACAGTACCCCAACATATCCAAATTTGCAACACTCAGTATACCCAAACTGTAATGACTAGGCTCGACGTTGCTTAACTTCGTTGATTTTACAGGAACAGATGCATGTACGGGATGTGGCTATAAACCAAAAGAATAGGCCTCAACAATACAGAATATTGATGTTGAACATTGTAGGTGAAAGGGAAGTAAGTAATTGGAGGGGAGTTCCACAGAAGGGAATTGCGATAAAAGAAACTCCGAATATAGAAGTTGCGGTTACATCTAGCTAGTTCAACAGTAAAATTGTGAGACCAACTTGCCAATCTAGCAGAAAAGATCTAAGAAAGAAGTTCATCAGAACAGTTTCCATATTTGTATAGAGTGTTCCATGAAGACTTAATGAAGTTAGTAGTAAATAAAACAGTGCTATTGATAAAATTTTATGGATTTCACTATTGGATCATGTTATTTAAATCATGGCAATTATGACCTGAATTGAATGCCATGGATGTTGAACATGGTTGTAGCTCCAACAGGATAGTGCCACATGCCACACAGCCAATGCAACAATTACTTTATTGAATGAGAAGTTCCAAGGTCGCATCATTTCTCGAAACAGTCATGTCAATTGAATGCAACGATCGTGCAACTTGACGTCTTCAGACTTTTTTTCTTTAAGGTTATTTCAAAACTAAGATCTATGCCAACAAACCAACAACAATTCAACCGCTGAAGGATGAGGTAAGGCATATTGGTGAGATCCAGGAGCAACTACGCAAAGACGTCATCAAAAATTTTGTTCATCAAATGGAGGTTTGCCGTTTGCATTCACTTACGCACAAATACCCTCTGAAAGTTAATAATCAGTCTCTTCCCTCCAGTTATGGGTGAAATAATAAGAAAGACTGGGTTCTACAGCCTTGGCTGGCAACCAGTGTACGGCTGAAAGCAATGGCAACCTACTGCAAGATAATATTCTGTCCAGTCAGTCATGTCTCTTTCGAGACATGATCGCCCAAAGTATGTATCACGTATGGCACTTAACTGACTGACTGAATATAATAGTTGAAAACATACTTAAAACTGCTTCTGGGCATAAGGTGGGGGATTTGTTTTCTATTGTTATGAAGTAATGAACTGTTCCCCCCACTAATTACTACTAAATAATAGAATAGACCTCTTCTCCTTCCAGCTATGGGTTGAATAACAGGAGAGATTGGGTTCTGTAGCATTGGTTAGCAACCAGTCTATCGTAAAAAGTAATAGCAACCTAGTGCGGGATAATCTTCTGCCAAGTCAGTCATGTCTCTTTCGAGACATGATCGCCCAAAGCGTTTACAACGTATAGCACTTAACTGGCTGACGGAATGTAATAGTTGGAAACATAATTAAAGCTGCCACTGGGCATAAAGTGGAGGATCGGTTTTCTATTTTTATGAAGTAATAAACTGATCCCCCATTAATTACTACTTAATAATATAATACATCTCTTCCCTTTACAGCTATGGGTTGAATAGCAGGAGAGATTGGGTTCTGTAGCATTGGTTAGCAACCAGTCTATCGTAGAAAGTAATGGCAACCTACTGAGGGGGAATGTTCTGCCCAGTCAGTCATGTCTCGAAAGAGACATGATCGCCCAAAGCGTGTATCACGTACGGCACTTAACTGAGTGGCTGACAGAAAAGACATTGGTAAGCCACTATGTATTTGAGTTAAGATGATTGAAGTCGGGATGACTGTTCTGTATCTGTTATATACAGACGCTTCTTTGAATTTTGTCAAGAATCTAGAGGTATATAGCAGGAGCACTAGACCAGTTACGGCAGCACTATTCTAGCCTGACACGGTGTGTCAACATTCTTAACAGAAGACGTAGCATTTGATACAATATCTTCTTCTTTTATGTGCCCTGTTTTTTAAGAACGCAGGCGATCATGGATTTCCACATCTCCCTATCCCTGGTGACTATTAATACCCTTCCTCCTGTTGCATTACGCAACCTTCGTTCCATCATTCACCTAATCAGGTCCTTCTAATATGTTATCCGCTGCTTTCTCCTGTCTCATTTTCCCTCTATCTGGCCTGTTAGTATCAGATTCTCCAAGCCTTCCTTCCTCATTGCATTTCCTAAGAACTTCAGTTGTTTCTTCCTGATACTCAGTATTAGTTTCCTCTTCGCTTCCATCCTTTCTAAAACCTCCCCATTGCTCCCATGCTCGATCCATGATATTCTCAGCATCCTTCTGTAGAACCACATTTCAGCTGCTTCAGGTTTTTCTTTCATCTTCAAAGACATTGTCCAACATTCACTGCCATATTGAAGAACCGATATCCCATAGCAATCCAGTCCTCTCCTCTTTTTTTCTAACAAAATTGTCCTGTTTCTTAATACTTTACTCATCTTCTGGAATGCTTCCTTTGCCATGTTAATTCGTCTTCGGATCTCTGTGTCGCACTTTCCGTTTTCTATTAGAACACTTCCTAACCAGCTTAACTAAAATGCTTTTTATACCAGTAAACTACAGAAAAAAAACATGAATTTTTGTCACTATTAAATTATTAAAATTTAACACTATATATATATATATATATAGTACTATATATATATATATATATATAGTACTGTGCAAAAGTATTAGGACAGTAACTATTCTATCCTTTATGTCAAAATAAAGTTTAAAATCACCCCTGTCCTATCGGTAGTGTGCAAAAGTATTAGGACAGGGGTGTTTTTCCTAAAACCCTTACTGAAATTCAAATACAGGGTGAAAATCCAAACCTTTGTAAGAATTATTTAACTAAAAAGAAAGAGGAAGGAATACTTCGGAATTTGAATTTGAATTTTTTACCTCACCTACCCTTGGGAAAGGTATCAATCCGTCTCTTCTCCCTCCAGTTAGGGGTTAAATAGCAGGATAGAATGAGTTCTGTATCCTTGGTTGACAAATAATCTACCGCTGACAGTTTTTGCAATCTACTGCGGGAAATGTGCGTTGTGGCGCAGTGGATATCAGCTCGGAACGAGAAATCGGTGAACCGAGTTCGAATTCCAGTTGAATTCCTTGCATTCACTTACGCTCAAATACCCTTGGGAAAGGTATTAATCCGTCTCTTCTCTCCAGTTACGGGTTAAATAATAGGACAGATTAGGTTCTATAACCTTGGAAGGGCAACCAGTCTACCGCAGAAAGCAAATGCAACCTACTGCGGGATAATCTTTTTCCCAGTCAGTCATGTCTCGAAAGAGACATGATCGCCCAAGCGTGTATCATGTATGGCACTTGACTGACTGACTGCGGGAAACATATTCTGTCTAGTCAGTCATGTTTCTTTCGAGACATGATCGTCCAAGCGTGTATCACGTATCGAACTTAACTGACAGCCTGACGGACCTTATGGTCGGCCACAATAAAATTTTGAAAGTAATTTACTTTTAAAAAATAATTGGACATTATATACCGAAGTTTAACTTCGTAAGAGATAGTCAAACCAATGAAATTATTAAACTTACTAATTATAAAATCTGCCGAATCGTCCCAAGCCTTTGTCCTATCTTACAAATTACGATCAGAAAATGTTACTTGCATCCCATTTCAATACGCAATTTAAAATGCATATAAGAGAAATCCTTATATAAAATATTTTTCAGGGTATGCACACGATCGTGTGTTTATCACTGATTGCAAACCCGCTCCTATCTATAACCCAAATTACATGCCAACTTTATTAATCATATACTGAGGCCAATCCAATATTGACTCCCAACCAATGTCCTAACGACCGTCGACATATTATATCGTCCAAGTGACACGCATTTTTGCAGCCCGAATTCCCTGTGTCCAGACGGAGAAACACAAGTGTTACTTGGCAACAAATATGTACCCTGACCGCTGTTAGCCATATTATTCCAAGTCAACTGGATAATAGTCGTTCTAGGAGTCTCGTAGACTACGAATCGGGGTTGAGACGCGAGGAAAAATGACGCTTTTCATTTGTTTAGCAACGCCGAAGCTTTTACAGAAAATAGAAGCAAACAGGAAAATTATACTTATCATTATGCATAATGAGGAAAGTGCCTTCGAAAATTTGAAACCCAAAGGACAAAGGACATACCCAAAGCACAAGAAACCGATGAAAACAGCGGTTAATCTACCTTAACAAGCCTGTGTAGATCGATGGCAGAACAGGCTTTCGAAGAGATAAAACAACAAAATTGACTAAGAACTACAAAAGACATGGAAATAGTTCATAGCTATGACTGCCAACTTCTGTGAAGAAACATGGCACATAAAAGAAGAAGAGGAGGAGGAGAAGGAGGAGGAGGAAGAAGAAGAAGAAGAAGAAGAAGAAGAAGAAGAAGAAAGTTCGTTTGCTCCCATGTTTTGTAAATTACAATAGTTTAGATATGGCGTCAGTGTCGTCTTCTGTTTTATGTTTTGATTTTTGGAAAGAGAGAATGACTGTACCCACTGATAGGTTGTTATCCTTGAACCAACCGCTACTTCGTTTTCATTTTTAAATATATCGTTGGCCAACAGATGATTATATTTATGTGTATATATATATATATGTCAGACTGAATTGCAATTTTTAATTTATTTATTTTTAATAAAACCCGTTCATAAACAACAAATAATCTTTCGCGTATTATAATTGAAAGATCATTGCAAGTTATGGGAACAAAAACGTTGGCAGAGTGCTTAGCATTCATTAGAACGTAAAAAGTATCCAAAATCGAAATGTTTTAACTCGCACACCTACAAATTGTCTTGAAAGAAGATTGAAAGTACTTGGGTACTTTGAGAAATGAATGATAATAACATCCTTTAACGTTACAGCTCATTTCTGATATCATTCAATTATAATAATTATCTTTGAGTATGTACGGATTTTTTTAAAAATAAGCAGACACAATGTTTGCAATTTATTTAATCTGACATGTCTAAAAGAAGATTTGCTGACTAAGTGTATATATATATATATATATATATATATATATATATATATATATATATGACGTAGAACACTTGGTATATTCTTCAGGTGAATTCCAATAGAGACGAACTCAACAGAAGTTAATTTTAAATTCATTTAATTTAACAGAGTAATATAATTTAGAAAAATATTTTTGATATACTACAATTTCGATGGGTAATACTTATTTCACCGCACAATGATGACCTGGCGGCTCGTCAGACCCAAGTGATACAACAGTCGATCTTCAAAATATCCCCAGCCAATGTTTTTTTTTACACAGACGCTCACACGTCCATATTTAGAATAGACATTTGTAACGGTAATTTGCAAAAAATTGCTCGCTCATTGAAAAATAACCCCAATGATAGAAAAAAATAAAAAATAAAAAAAGTAGACGATAAATAAATGAAAAGAAGAGAAAAAGAAACCATAAAGAAATAAAAAGAAAACGAAGTTTATACGGAGAAATAAATGTTAACATCAAATATCAACATAGCGTCTATAGCGACTCGTCTGCTTTCTTAGAAAAACATGACGTGGAAAATTTAACATTGAAATTTAGTTTTAAATATAATGAGATATATTTACGGTACAAAAATTATAATTTTAATACAAATTGAAAAAATAACTACTATTAAAATTATTTTGAAAATTCATATGATTTTAAAAATTCAGTTAAAATAATTAAAATTAACTAATCAATAAATAAATTAATAATACATTGAATTACTATATAATATATGGTATAACTCGGGTAAACTAGCATTAATATAAGATTCTTATTAAACATAAATTGGGGGATCAGTTTTCTATTGTTATTAAGTAATAAATTGATTCCCACATTGAATTACTATACAATATATGGTATAAGTCGGGTAAACTAGCATTAATACAAGATTCTTATTAAACATAAATTGGGGGATCAGTTTTCTATTGTTATTAAGTAATAAACTGATTCTCACTTTAAATTACTAAATATGATATGACCTGAGTAAACAAGCATAAAACCCGAGAACACTAACCATGGGTATATGGTACCCAGCGAAAATGACGTCATTTTAATTACAATTTAATTACAATTTTCAGTACCTGATTTTCTTACCTAAATATATTTTTCAGTTCCTATTAATGTTAACTCGGAGTACAAAATTTGAAGTGCCTGCATGTAAAGTATTTCAAATAAAGATTTATATTTAATATTTTTTAGATATTTTCTAAATCGGGTATGATATAACCATGGTTAGTAGTGGAATAACTTTTATTGATGGTTAGTGTTCTAGGGTTAATCATCACACTTTGTCATTTTTAATGAAACCTGCATAAAAAAGAGATTGGTACTTATATATATATATATATTTATTTAATCATTTCACCCCGAGCAAGGCAGAAATGCCACTGATGAGCTGGGGGCTACATAACTGTAAAAAAATTAATTAGAAAAGAGTGAGGAGTACAAATTACTTAGAAAGGAGCAATAGAAAGCTGAGAATGCAGGTGCGATGACAGATACATAGGTGGAGAGAAAGGGAAGGATATACGGGGCTGGGTGAGAGCTAGAGTCTAGTGGTTAATAGATGAGTATTGACATTGCATTTAAATTTCTGGAGGTTGAAGCCGTCAGGAAAGCAAGAATATGGGAGCGCGTTCCACAGGCGGGAAGTGCGAGAGAAGAAGCTGCAGGAGTAGAATTGTCGTCTGCATTTGGCTAACCTAACTGTGAATGGGTGGGACCCAGTTGCCAAACAGGTTGTACGAGTAAACAATATATATATATATATATATATATATATATATATAAAGAGAGACAGGAAGACAAGCAGAGACACAGAGAGAAAGAGATAGATAGATAGATAGATAGATAAATAGATAGATAGATAGATAGATAGATAGATAGATAGATAGATAGATAGATAAAGTAAGAAAAGTGATTGATAGATGTTTGTACGTGTCTGTGTGTGGGTGTAGGTGAGTGAGGATAGAATTAAAAAATACCTTGATAAAATCCCCTCAGTATCCGTCTTTATTCCTGTTGCCTTTATTCATATATAATTTATTCATATCCAAATTCCTTACACACACACACACACACACACACACACATATATATATATATATATATATATATATGTATGTATGTATGTATGTATGTATGTAATCTTCCAAATTATAAGAATTAGTTTTCTTACATCGAAAACTTCTCTTTTTCATTTCTGTGTCGGCTTAATAAAATAAATAAACAAACTTTTCATATCTGGTTAGAAATCTTTGCAAACAATAATAAATAAATATAAAATTGTAAAGTTTATGTATAACGTGACGAGATTGAAAAACATTCAGCGGATTCTAATCAAACCAAAACTCAGATCATGTCCTGACACGTAATTCTTTTCCTTTTTTTTTTTTAATAATCTTTTCGGCGCTGCTGGTACGCAATGAGAGCAAAAGTAGGGATGAAGATCAAGATACAAGGGGCTTCGGAAATGGGGATGAGAGAAAGATGGGAATCAAGTCGACAGAACATGGCAATTGACGTTGCATTTAAACGTTTGGAGAGTGTAGCTTTCAGGAAATGAGTTATACGGACGGGAGTTCCACAAAAGGGAAGTGCCAGAAAATAAGTGTTACAATAGAACAGACGGTGGCATATGACTATTTTGACAGTAGATGAGTGGGACCTAGTTGCCAACCTGGTAGCACATGTAAATTCATGTGGTCGAGGCACCAGGGAATTAATCTCGTCAGAGCAGAAACTGTGAAAATATTTATAGAAAAGAGAAAGGGACTGAAGTCGAGTTGAAAAATCCGGATGGATTACATTGCTGACCCTTCTTTGGAATGTGTCCAGAACTCAGAGATGAATAACAGGAGCACCTGATCAGATGTGTTAACAGTATTGGCTCGACTTGATTTGTTTTACGGTATATCAACCTCAATGGATTATTTAATGCCGATAAGATTTTAAAAATAGATTTGTATAAATAGAATATGTATTCTTTGTAAAAAATCAGTTTGTAGATCAGGGTTTGGATTTATTTTGTTTTACGGCATATCAACCTCAATGGGTTATTTAATGCCGACCAGATTTTTACAGTAGATTTGTAGGAATAGAATATGTATTTTTTGTAAGAAATCAGTTTGTAGATCAGGGTTTGGATTTATTTTGTTTTACGGCATATCAACCTCAATAGGTTATTTAATGCCGACAAGATTCGTATGAATAGAATATGTATTTTTTGTAAGAAATCAGTTTGTGGATCAGGGTTTGGATTTATTTTGTTTTACGGTATATCAACCTCAATGGGTTATTTAATGCCGGTAAGATTTTTACAATAGATTTGTATGAATAGAATATGTATTTTTTGTAAGAAATCAGTTTGTAGATCAGGGTTTGGATTTATTTTGTTTTACGGTATATCAACCTCAACGGGTTATTTAATGCCGGTAAGATTTTTACAATAGATTTGTATGAATAGAATATGTATTTTTTGTAAGAAATCAGTTTGTAGATCAGCTTTCTTTGACATATTTTTGTAAAGTAGTTTTTGTTGAGAATCAGATGTATTGCTGATATCTTTTTTTTTTCTTTCTTACCAAAAACATATTGCTGGTAATATTTTGCTTTTTTCTCTTCAAAAATGTATTCCTACAGTTTTTACGATAGAGGTCTATATTTATACTTTCATAGTGTTTTGACCCCAGTTTGGAGGTTAACTATTTGCCCATAACTGGGATCCTAACAGGTTAGGGTGGTTACCACTCCGGGTCAGGGTGGTCCTTGGAACAGCAGCATTTAAGAGGCGGTTCCATGCTCCTCTCAACCTTCCACTCTTTCTGTCGGATGCAGTCTATTGTCTTACTCAGGACCAGGTAACACTAACCAACATATTTTTTATCGACTTCTCATCTCTTTTGCCAGTAACATTCCGTAAAACAGACTATCAAAGATATTTAAGCAGTAAACGAAGGCACACATTTGGAAACCGATGTTCGCTTCTCTCTGACAAACAGTATGGTTTTCGCTTCACCAGGTCTACTGCTGATATGGTAACGACCATTACCGAGTACATATACCAGGCACTCGACAAGAATGGTGAAGCCCGAACCGTTGCCTTGGATATCTCCAAAGCATTCGACAGGTTCTGGCATGCTGGCCTCTTGTGCAAACTGCGGAGCTATGGGATAACTGGACATCTGTTTGACCTCATCCAGTCCTTCCTCTCTAACCGCACATTAAAGGTGGTATTAAATGGGCATGCCTCCCAAAACTACCAGACGAACGCGGGCGTCCCTCAAGGTTCTATCCTAGGCCCCACGCTCTTTCTGATCTACATTAATGATCTCTCCGACACCATTAGATCCCAAGTTGGCATGTATGCCGACGACGCAACGATCTACTCCCGCATCGATCAGAAACCAGGTCTGGACGACAAAGTGAACCTCGCTGCCGCACTTGAAAGGGACCTCCAATCCGTAGTGACCTGGGGTAGGAAATGGTTGGTAAATTTCAATGCCTCCAAAACAAAGCTGTTATCAACTAACCACCATAGACAATCGCATCTACCTCCCATTAGCATGGGACAGGCTAGCCTCCCAGAGAGTAAAATACTACGCCTCCTTGGCCTTACACTCTCGGCGGACCTCAAATGGAATGACTATATTGAATCCATTGCCAAATCTGCTGCTATGAAAGTCGGCTCTCTGTGCAGGGCCCGGAAATTTTTCCCACCTGAAACTATTCTGCACATATACAAATCTACCATCCGCCCGTGTATTGAATATTGCTGCCATATCTGGTCGGGTGCCCCTGCTGCTCTCCTTGGGCTTCTTGACAAAATACAAAGGAGGATCTGTAACGTGGTTGATACTGACTTGGCAGACCGGCTGCAGCCGCTCTCACACCGGCGTGATGTAGCTTCCCTGTGCCTCTTCTACAAGTACTTTCATGGCTTCTGCTCCGATGAGCTTAGATCACTGGTGCCGCCTAAGCACGAATTTACACGAGATACTAGATTAGCAACTAGGTCCTACCCTTTTACAGTTAAACAAATAAGATGTAACCGTAAATTCTACTCCAACAGCTTCTTTTCTCGCGCTTCCCGCCTGTGGAACTCCCTTCCACAAGTCTGCTTTCCCGACAGTTACAATCTCCAGGTGTTTAAATGTAGGGTCAATAGACACCTCCTATCACACTAACTCCCAACTATTCTCACAACACTCTCATCTACCCAACCCTCATTCTCGGTATCTTCACCCGCCTATCACCCACCCTCTGCTATTTCCTATATTTAACCAGCCTTTCTCCACTCTACGTAGCCCCCTGCACAGTAGTGGCAGTGACATGCCTTGCTCGGGGTGAAACGCTTATAAAAAAAAAAAAAAAAGAAAAAAAACTCAGTAGAATTTAATTTAAAAATTAAAATGAATTTAATTTAAAAATTAAAATGAATTTAATTTAAAAATTAAAAAAGAATTTAATTTAGAATTTAATTTAACAAGTGCAGACTTTGAACTTTAATATTAAGATTAAACAATTTTATTTTAGATTAGCCTTCACTTAGTGGCGAAAAGTTATCAAGTTGTTCCTTTAGATGAGGATTTTTCAAAATTGTGTGTTCCGACACTTCAGTGGGTCGCACGATAAATAAAATATATTCAATAAAATCGCCATTGCTTTCAACCACGGCCTTCAGATGTCATTAGAATCCCCTGCTTCTCTTCTGGACAGTCTCCTTGTTTAACTAGGTGAATTGGTTGCCTTATGTTCATTTTTTATGTTATAAAGTGTTTTGTTGGTCAATCGCTCAACTGAGGCCCACATACCAATTGAAAGGGTTCCAGTCTGGGGAGTTACGTGCCCCAATATAAGGGATGATGCAATTGCAGAAATTGTCTGACAGACATGACTGTCCTCCTGTTTGTGTGATATGGTGCAGTATCCTGTGGCCAGATATAAGGACTTCCAGCAGCCACGCTCTTAATCCAGGGTAGCACTACGTCCACAAGGCACTTGTAGGCTTCCGTGTTGAGCCTGAGGCCCTCACTAACAAATTTAAGAGTTCTTGGGTTTTCGAGCGGCCTCACCTTCGTAATCATCATTAGACGCATCTAACTCTTTTAGAATACTCTGCTCTGTCCTAAGATTGACACCCAAACACACTGAAGTATTCGTATTGAAGTGTCCGGCCTAAATTCCAAACAGTAGAGCATACTTTCTTTTCTAAATCTCTGGCGAAGCGAATTGCGTCATAGTGTTCTTTTTCACGCAGACAGTGCCCAACTGACCCCACTATTTTGTGCAGTCGACAAAATCGAAAGCAAAGAACGCGCATGCGCAAAGTTAAAAACAATACAATGCCAAGAATTTACCTATCGAAATATATATATATCTGCTCATCTGCTCAAGTCTATCAAGTATGTCATGCGTTGCTTTCCATTGTCTCTCTTTCCCTATATCAGCCCCGTTAGCATCAGTTTCTCCAAGCCTTCTTCCACATTGCATGTCCCAAAAATATCAGCTGTCTTTTCCTGATGTCAAGTATCAGTTTCCTGCTTGTGTCTAAAACCTCGTCGTTGCGAGCGCGTTCCGTCCATGGTATTCTCCTTCTGTAGAACCACATTTCGGTTGCTTCAAGTCTTTCCTTCATCTTTCATGCGTTTTTCTTTTCAGCATTCGCTTTCATATTGAAGGATAGGCATCACATAACACTCCAGTACTCTCTTCTTTGTTTCTAGCGAGATTTTCCTGTCTCTTAATACTAAGTTTCTAGAATGCATCCTTGAAAATTTATTCTACTATTGTCAATATTACTATCTGATATATCCGTTTAGGTTATATTTAATTCTAAGAACGGATATTCTATGCCCACAAATATAGGGGATGTTCTTGAGACAAGGTTTGCTTGATTGGTTATCAACTTTTTTCATCTTATTCAACGCCGGGAAATATGTTTAGATTGTACGAATTATTCTGATAATAATTAACTAAATAACTCCTAACTAGACTCATACATTATCCAAAGGGCCTTCTTTTTCATGTGTCGCGTTTATTCGGGGTGTAGGCGGTTATGAACCTTCACTTGCCCCTGTCTCTTGTCTCTCTTAATATCTTTCCTCTTGCTAGGTCCCATCCTTTTACAGTGAAACCGATAAAATGTAACCGCAATTTCTACTCTAACAGCTTCTTTTCACGCACTTCCCACCTGTGGAATTCCCTTCCATATACTTGCTTCCCCGACAGCTACAATCTCCAGGAGTTTAAATGTAAGGTCAATAGACACCTCCTAACACACTAACTCGCTTCCATTCTCACAAGCTCTTTTTCCATCTACTCCACCCACATCCTCGGTGTCCTCATCCGTCTATTACCCTCCTCCTGATATTCCAATAACTAACCCCTCTTTCTCATTAATTTCCCCTATGTAAACCCCTGCGCAGTAGTGCCAGTGACATGCCTTGCTTGGGGTGAAACGCTTATAAAAAAATTAAAAAAAACTACTGCCACATCTGGTCGGGTGCCCCTGCTATTCACATCGGGGTTCTTGACAAAATCCAACGTAGAGTCTATAATGCGGTAGATACCGACTTGACATCTTGGCTGCAATGACACTCTCTCACCGGCGCGACGTGGCTTCCCTGTGCCTCTTCTATAAATACTTTCACGGCTTCTGCTCCAACGAACTTAGATCACTGGTGCAACCCTAGGTATGAATTTCCACAAGCCATCCTCCTAACATTTCCTGTAAGTAACCCCTCTTTCTCATCATTTTCCCCAATGAAATCCCCTGCACAACAGATATTTCAAAGGGAATTTGTACGTAAATCAATATATTGAACCTGATAATTGTTGTGGGGTCCTCCCTTTTCATAAAGATGGACTCGTCCAGAGTATACTTATACTACTGCTATAGAAGCGAGACGGGAGAATGCCGCGTTTTTCACGCGGTAGTTCCATTGACACTGTCAGCACTCTGCCTTCGGGTGGAGAGTATTAACCCATTCGTGGCTCCGGCGAAGGGTAGAGTCACGACTAGGCAACATTAGACAGAAATTTTTGACTGGGCTATATGGCCCGGAAGACCCACGTTTAAAATGGCCTTGTGTCGCATTTTGCTCTAGTGAGAGAGCAAATAAATGCCAGAATGCCGCGTTTTCACACGGTAGTTCCATTGACACTGTCAGCTCTCTACCTTCGGGCGGAGAGCATTAACCCAGTCGTAGTTCCGCCGAAGGGTCAAGTCATGACCTGGCAAAATTAGATTAGATATTTTTGGTTAGGCTATATGGCCCGGAGAACCCACGCAAAAAAGGCCTTGTGCCACATTTTGCCCTAGTGGGAGAGTAAATAAATACCGAATACTGCGTTTTCACATAGAGTTAACCGAAGAATACGAGAGTCCAGAGAGAGATTAGCCGACAGGACACAGTAGTTCATAGTAGCTCTGTGCTCCACTCATCGAGAAGATTATTACGCAGTATCCGTCAGCTTCCGACCCGGACATACTCAATATACTACGGCTTCGCTTCCAGAGACTTGTACATATATTTTATTAGCCCGTATTCCTGGACTACTAATCTTCATTCAAGGCTGTATCCTTATGTTAATACACTTATTTTCTATCCCAATTACTGGTCGTTGGTCATTATTTTGTGTGGGCCCCATTCCCGGAATCCACAACAAAAATTATAGGCAAATGTTATCAAAAAGGAAAGAACAAAGTTTGAAAAATAAATGTTAGAAAAGGAAATCACGATTTTCATGGCTCTATAAATATTTTCATGGCTTCTATAAATATTTTCAAGGCTTTCTATAAATATTTTCATGGCTTCTATAAATATTTTCATGGCTTCTGCTCGGATGAGCTTAAGTCACTGATGCCTCCTGAACAGGTGTTTACCCGTGCAACCAGACTGGCAACTGGGTCCCACCCATTCACAGTCAGGTTAGCCAAATGCAGACGACAATTCTACTCCTTCAGCTTCCTCTCTCGCACTTCCCGCCTGTGGAACTCACTCCCGTATTCTTGCTTTCCTGACGGCTACAACCTCCAGAAATTTAAATGCAAAGTTAATACTCATCTACTAACCACTGGACTCTAGCTCTCTCCCCACCCCCGTATAACCTTCCCTTTCTCTCCACCTATGTATCTGTCATCGCACCTGCTTTCTATTGTTCCTTTCTAAGTAGTTTGTACTCCTCACTCTTTTCTAATTAATCTTTTTACATTTATGTAACCCCCTGCACATCAGTGGCGTTTCCGCCTTGCTCGGGGTGAAATGATTAAAAAAAAAAAAAAGATAAAACAAAAAAACAAGCTTTAAGAGTCGTAAACAATTTCTTTACAATTTCGAAAGTTACTTCCTCATTCATTAATACAGAAACGTTAGGCTAAATATAAAATAAATTATAATTGTTCATACCAACGAATAAATGTACGTACCTCCACCCATTTTTGAGACCTAAATTTGAATTGAAATTTTAAAAATAAATAAGTTATCTTCAAGCTTTAAAATTAGCTTTAATTGAAAGCCAAGAGATTAAATTTTAATTAATTTAATTATACTACGGCCTCACTTCCAGAGACTTGGACATATACTTTGTACTAACCCGCATTCCTAGACTACTAATTTTCATTCAAGTCTGTATCCTTACGTTAATACACTTATCTCCATGTCAATTACTGGCCGTTGTTCCTTTATTTGTGCGGGCCCCATTTTCAGGATCCACAACAATAACAATTTGATCTTAAATCTCCAGTTTCTAATTCTGGGCTGTTTGCATTTCACCACCCGCACATCCGTCGTATTCTAGAACCGGTTTTTTTATGTCCACCAAATTCCGAGGACTTATAATGAGGAAAGCGAGCTTGGGTAATTTTTTGCTCACACAACATTTCCCGCTTACAAAATATTTCCCGCTCAATTCTTTAACTTTTCTTTCTTTCTTTCTTTCTTTCTTTCTTTCTTTCTTTCTTTCTTTCGCTTCCTTCCTTCCTTCCTTCCTTCCTTCCTTCCTTCCTTCCTTCCTTCCTTCGGTTTTATTCTCGTCTATTCTTTCGTCTTGTTTTTTTTTTGTCTTTTTCCTTCTTTCATTTTATTAAATTTTTTTCATATTTTCTACTGTTTTCTTTCACTATTTCTGTCCATCTTTATTTCTTTATTTTTTTAAACTTTCTTTTTAGCTTAATTCTTTCTCCTTTTTCAATATCTTTCATTTTTTCTGTTGATTTTTTTCTTTTTGTTATTCTCCATTTTTCTTTGTTTTGGTTTTCATTTTTCTCTTTTGCCTTTTTCTTTCATTAAGACTCAGTCTTAGTTTCACTATTTTCGTTCTTTCTTTAAACTTTCGTTCATTTCTTTCATTCTTTCATTTCTTTTATTCTCTTCTTTTTTACCACTCTATTATTTATTCAGTTTTTCTTTCCATTCATAAGATTCTACTTTCATTCCATTCTTTCAATATTCTTTCATTCTATTAATTTCATTTAATTCTTTCTTTAAATTTTCATTCCAGTCTTTCATTCGTACGATCATTCTTTTTTTTTTCATTCGATTCTTTTTTCATTTTTACTTTTGGCCTTTGATTACTTTCTTTTTCACTTTGTATTTTTAATTATGTTTTGTATAACATCGTTGTTTCTTTTCTTACATTTTTCTTTCATGTCTGCTCATTTCCTTCTTTTTCTCTCCTTCCTTTGTTCTTTCTTCCAAATCTCTTTCTCCCTACTTTCTTTTAGCTTCGTTCTTCTTTCTTTTTTTTGGCCTTCTTTTATTCATTTTCATTATTTCCCAAACTTATTTTTGTTTATTAATCTCGATCCTCGCAATTTCATTCATTCTTCATTTTTTTTTTTTTTTACTCCTGACTCCATTTGCTTCCCTCGCGTCTCCCTTGAACCTTCCGTTTCTTTCGATTACGAAACGACCAGCATTGGTTTTTTCATGCCAATCTTGAACAAGGAAAGAAAACCAGCAAACAATCCTTAAATTCATAATGCTTTTACAATAGTTTTTTTTTTCTTCATTTCACAATATGTAGAATCTGAAATCTATAACGGCTAACCCCTTTGAAAGTAAATAGAAATTTGTTATTTTTAAATGAATCGCACACTTAATCTTTGCTTCTGAATGTAATGAAATTAAAAGATATTGGATTACAGATAAAATATTTTCTTGCTAGCAGGAGTGAACGGAGTTGCAGAAAATGACTTTGGAATAAAATCAAATATATTCTACACAAAAGGAGGCAGATGGATAGACTGACAAACAGACAGAAAAACAAATACACATAGATATACACAGATTGATATATATATATATATATATATATATATATATATATATATATATATATGTAAAATGAGTGCGGCATATAAATATGAACAGACTGGGAAACCACTTAATAAGAGTATGCGATATATATATATATATGTATGTAAAATGAGTGCGGCATATAAATATGAACAGACTGGGAAACCACTTAATAAGAGTATGCGATATATATATATATATATATATATGTGTGTATATATATATATATATATATATATATATATATATGTAAAATGAGTGCGGCATATAAATATGAACAGACTGGGAAACAACTTAATAAGAGTATGCGATATATATATATATAAGAGTATGCGATATATATATATATATATATATATATGAGTATGCGATATATATATATATATATATATATATATATATATATATATATATATTCCATTGATAAACGAGTTATTACGCGACCCAGGTTTCTACCATGAGTGTTGTCTTCAGGCGATTTTCAATAACTAATTTTACTGTTTACCGTTTTTATTAATAATAATTAAATATAACTTCTATATTAAATTTGTTAAATATAAATGTATAAATATTAGAAATATAATAGGTTTTTTGTCAAAGTACGTAGAACAAGAACTATTTTATCTTTTATGAGGCATCAAAATAAAGTTTAAAATCACCCCTGTCCTAACACTTTTGCACACTACCGTTAATGTGCAAATATATTAGGACATGGGTTATTTTCCTAAAAACCTCAGTGAAATTCAAATACAGGGTGAAAAGCCAAGTAAATTGCTAATAAATATTGATTATTTAAAACTAGGTGGAAATGAAATGTATTAAAAAGAAGTTATATTTAATTTTCCTATTTTCTATTAAACAAGTTATTTTGAAATTACTCATTATTCTATTATTCTTGGATATGACTGACTTTTTTCTTATCCCCCCCTCTCGAATTGATAAATCTAATGTATTTCGCAAGATACGCTTTGGGAACAAATACAAGCTGTTTGGCAGGAGATACCATTAGATACATTGAAGAAGCTTGTGATGTCAATGTTTGATAGAATAAAGGCTGTGATCAAAGCAAAAATTAATTATTATTAAATTTATTTTGTAACAAGTCATTTTTTTTAGTAAATCATTTGTTGGTTTTTTGTTTTCAATTGGAGTAGATAGATCTATCGCCCGGTTCACACTCCACCCACGTCTATTGAACAGGTGTAGAGGCTCATCCCTTGTTCCCTGTTTAGGATGTGGTTTCCGGCTTTCTCTTTTGCCAAATGCAGACGACAATTCTACTCCTGCAGCTTCTTCTCTTGCATTTTCCCGCCTGTGGAACTCGCTCCCGTATTCTTGCTTTCCTGACGGCTACAACCACCAGAAATTTAAATGCAAAGTCAATACTCATCTACTAACCACTGGACTCTAGCTCTTTCCCCACCCCCGTATAACCTTCCCTTTCTCTCCACCTATGGATCTGTCATCGCACCTGCTTTCTCAGCTTTCTATTGTTCCTTTCTAACTAGTTTGTACTCCTCACTCTTTTCTAATTAATCTTTTTACATTTATGTAGCCCCCTGCACAACAGTGGCGTTTCCGCCTTGCTTGGGGTGAAATAGTTAAAAAAAAAATCAAATAAAATTATTTTATATAAATTGTATATTTTCTGTCAATATGCCTCATAAAAGATAAAACAGTTCTTGTCCTAATACTTTTGCACACTACTGTATGTTTATAAAAACAGTTTATCTTGTTTTGGTGTCAGAAATCCGCCCTAAAATTCTTTTAAAATGAATTTGTATTGTATTTTGGATCGAACAGCATAAACCGTAATATTTAAACTTAATAACTAGGAATCAAAGGTATTGTGAATATAGTTATATGGACGCTTGGCTTTGTTTTGGTGTGAGAAACTAGCCCCCAGGTTTGTAATAGCATTTTTGACACATACTCTATGTTGTGGATCTTCGTCGCCAATATCTTGTGGAGTTGTTGTAAAAAAACTTCGCCGCAAAGTTGTAGTGACCGGTTTGGTCGGAAGTAAGACACGGAACACAGGAGGTAGGTTCAAAACACTGTATTAATATAACAAAGAAGATATTCAAAGAAAATGTCAGTAATAATAGAGAGCATTAAGTTCGACGGTATTATTATTCTGCTTATTGCCTGACTAGTAGCTGTCGTCCACTGCTAGCTGTTTTGTTAACTTGGGTAGGGTAACTTTTGCCGCAGCCGTTCGGGCATGGTCGTTTAGGCACGGCTGATTTGGTGCTAGCTTATTTGCCGATGGATCTTCTGGCACAAAGACAATTTTTTAAAATTTATAAATGTTATTTCATTTATAAATATTAAGAAGATTCTTTTAATTATAAATCTGTCTGTATGCAGAAAATTACAGTATATCCGTTATAAATTGAAAGATGGTGTACATATTTAGAAACAGGAAACTAGCTCTCTCCTCGTTTCGCTGTTTGTTCAGCCTACATACAAAGGGCGCATTTGTTCGTACCAACGTCTGAATTAAGTCAGTCAGTCCTTAGACTCAGCTGTCGCAAGTATTTCCTTCTTTTACCATCTTTTTATATACTTTTTATTTAAAAACTTTCGTTTTATCCATATGATGGTTGAAAAGGTAGTAACAAAACGAGGTAGGAAAAATTTACTCATAACGGATTTCTATAGGTCTTTGACAAAGCAAGCAAAGCTGACAGCGAGTTTAAATATTGGCATTGTGAGCCAAAAAATACGGGGGCAAATTCCCCACTCCAGGAAAATATCGTTACCATACTCTTTAGATCCATCAACTTGATCATCTATAAAAGGTAATTATATTACCCAAGTTTAAATAAAATAATATCGGGCCTAACTGTCAACCGGCGTCCAAACGGGCGGGCCCAAACGGGCGGGCCCAAACGGGCGGGCCCAAACGGGCGGGCCCAACTGTCAACCGGCGTCCAAACGGCCGGGCCCAAACGACGGCGCCCAAATAGTCCCATTCCGTGTTAACTGCTCTCCGGAAGTCACGCAGGTAATTACATAAAAGAGGAAGAGTTCATTCCTCGTAGGAAGGTACCATAACGCTATATATACATACTCTTCAGAAATGAATTGAGTTCTCTCGGTGACTGGCGTCTGTATACACTGCTTATATACAAGACGTTAAAATTTCCCATGCGCCGATGGATTAGGGAGTAGAGACTCCGACTGAAATCGGTCGAGTTTCGATCCCGGCCAGAAGCAAGTGGATATGTCTAGTCACACTGATGAGCTGTGATACAGCGAAACGGGCTTGTATATGGATGACTAATATATATATATATATATAAAAGTATCGGTTTTGTATGGATGGAATACAACACCGATATATAAAAAAATATTTTTAAAAGAGTGCTCAATACAAAGTAGACAATACAATTATTTAAAATTTATAACATAAGTATATTATAACAACATTATAACAACTAAGTAGGTATTTTGTTTCAACACTTTATGTCTTGTCAAGTACTGCTGTTGATTTCCTTCTCTTTTCTTTAAAAATATAGGCAAAAGCCTATATATATATATATATATATATATATATATATATATATATACGAAAGTATATGCACATATTTAAATATTTTTCTGGTAATAATAACACAGTGCTCAGTGTATCGTAACAGAGCTATTAAGTATATATAGATAAATATACATATTATCCTACGTTTATAGCACGACTCTGAGATTCGTGCTCTATGCATTCATCAGGTGCATATAAGGAACTAACCCTTCCATAATTTATTGTTCTTGCGTTGTTCATGTTTGATAATTGGCGGATGCTATTTTCTAGATTTTTTACTTGTATAATTTAATTCGATTTGAACTAAACTTAAATATGAAATTCAAGAGTAACATGTTAAAATTGAGAGTAGAGGTTATAGGTTTTGTGCCTACGGATCAAGGATGATCACATAGTTTTAATTTTAGGAGAGGTAAGAGATTAATAATAAAAAGTGTACAAAGATTTGTTTGAAAAATATATGTTAATCCGCGTCAACATATTTGAACATAATGTTTCTATGTTTGTATGCAGTTATCAATTCATTTCATATATATATGAAATGAATGATTTTGTAACAAGTCATTTTTTGGTAAAGCATTTGTTGAGTGAATCAAATTAAATTATTTTATATAAATTGACTAAGATAGATAGATAGATAGATAGATAGATAGATAGATAGATAGATAGATAGATAGAATATAAGACTGAGATAGATAGATAGATAGATAGATAGATAGATAGATAGATAGATAGATAGATAGGAACTGGCTGAGATAGATAGATAGATAGATAGATAGATAGATAGATAGATAGATAGATATGAAATGAATGTTATAGATAGATAGATACTTCATTTCATATATATATGAAATGAATTATTTTGTAACAAGTCATTTTTTAGTAAAGCATTTGTTGAGTGAATCAAATAAAATTATTTTATATAAATTGTCTAAGATAGATAGATAGATATGAAATGAAATGATTGAGATAGATAGATAGATAGATAGATAGATAGATAGATAGATAGATAGATAATTTCAAGGGCCGAACGATTATAGACCTCCTGTCATTTGTTGATCATGTACGGCTTGAGATTCTCTCATTGTAATTGTTCTACCGCCCATTCCGTCAAACACATTAAGTAACTAACTTATATATATATATATATATATATATATATATATATATATATAAAGAATCAGAGGCCTTTCTTTCTCTCATTTTTCCTCGTTTTTCCCATTGTTTTATGATACGGTTCGACAGTTAAGTGTTATGGAAACATTAAAAGATATGAATAAGAGACGATATTAAATCAAATTATGTCGTACAAAGAATATGGCAGTTCTAATACACGTTAATAATGGAAAGATGACAGGGTCATTTGTGTCATGTTTTCCCTTCCATAAAACATTTTCCAAATATTTTGATTAATATTGGACAAGCCAGCGTAAAAATGAAAACAATATTAATATTTCCCGTTGCCTACCATCTTAATGCGAATGTTTTCCTCTGTCGAGAAGATGAATTGGGGATTCTGGCGACAAAGGGGCGTGGGTGGTGTTATAGTTTTTGCCTTCACCTTTGTGCAAATGAATTGAAACAACGAATAATGTTTTCTTGGGATCTTTCACACTTTCCCTGATCACGTATACGTCGTCTCTTAGTGTTGTTTTTTTATTCTGATCGCATCTTAATTGGAGTAGATAGACGAAACAATCACCCGGTTCACACTCCACCCACGTCAATTGAACAGGTGTAGAGGCTCATCCCTTGTTCCCTGTTTAGGATGTGGTTTCCGGCTTTCTCTCTTCTAATCTTTTCACTCTTACGTAGCCCCCTGCACATCGGTGGCGCTACCGCCTTGCTCGGAGTGATATGATTAAAAAAAAATTCCCTTACGTTTTAAACTGAGATAGATAGATAGATAGATAGATAGATAGATAGATAGATAGAATATAAGACTGAGATAGATAGATAGATAGATAGATAGATAGATAGAGATAGGAGAAGACAGAGATAGATAGATAGAATAGGAGAAGACTGAGATAGATAGATAGATAGATAGATAGATAGATAGATAGAATATAAGACTGAGATAGATAGATAGATAGATAGATAGATAGATAGATAGATAGATAGATAGAATGGAGAAGACTGAGATAGATAGAATAGGAGAAGACTGAGATAGATAGATAGATAGATAGATAGATAGATAGATAGATAGATAGATAGAATATAAGACTGAGATAGATAGATAGATAGATAGATAGATAGATAGATAGATAGAATAGGAGAACTGAGATAGATAGATAGAATAGGAGAAGACTGGATAGATAGATAGATAGATAGATAGATAGATAGATAGAGATATAAGACTGAGATAGATAGATAGATAGATAGATAGATAGATAGATAGATAGATAGATAGAATAGGAGAAGACTGAGATAGATAGAATAGGGAGAAGACTGAGATAGATAGATAGATAGATAGATAGATAGATAGATAGATAGATAGATAGATAGAGAATATAAGACTGAGATAGATAGATAGATAGATAGATAGATAGATAGATAGATAGATAGATAGATAGATAGATAGGAAGACTGAGATAGATAGATAGAATAGGAAGACTGAATAGATAGATAGATAGATAGATAGATAGATAGATAGATAGATAGAATAGGAAAAAGACTGAGATAGATAGATAGATGGAAGACTGAGATAGATAGATAGATAGATAGATAGATAGATAGATAGATAGATAGATAGAATATAAGATAGATAGATAGATAGATAGATAGATAGATAGATAGATAGATAGAATAAGACTGAGATAGATAGATAGATAGATAGATAGATAGATAGATAGATAGATATAATCATGTTAGCTAGATATAAAGGCTATTGTGCACATTAATTGAAACAAAACGAATAATGTCTTCCTAGAATTTTTCACACGTTCCCTGTTAACGTATACGTCATCTCGTGACATTGTTTTTTTCCCACCACATTTCCTTTTACGTTTTGGAAAGAAGGTTCCAGTATGTTTCTTTGCCTTGATGACACGGCTGACAGTTGAAAGGCTGACACCAACAATATCCGCGATCTTTCTGTAAGACTTACCAGCGTCTTCGTATAGCGTTACAGTTTTTGTACTCTTCCTTATAGTAATACCCCATCGCAGACAATGGCCGTACGACAACTAATCAACATTTGAGATCAGAGGGTTTGGGTTTCATAAAAATCTGATGCAATCACGGATGACAGAATATTTTTAAAGGCTACGCACATTTCATCATATGAAAATAGATTCATATTCTTGCATACCACCCTCAAATGACCCAATCCGAGGAAAAATAGAAATCGATTACACCCTCCCACTTCAGTGGTTTAAAAGTGACCATACGGTAAAAGAAAGAAAATTAAAGCAGTTGTTTCAATTAATTTGCACAAGGGTGTAGGTTCGAACAAACAACTCGCTGTTTTCTTTTATACATCACTAGCAGTATAGCTCGGCGTTGCTCGGGTGTTATGAAAGCTTCAATACTAATCCATGGTCCTGGAACTTAGACTCTTTGGACGTTGACATGAAAGACTAAAAAGCAATAGTTGTTTCCAGTTAAAGCGAAACCGTAGACTGAAAGAAAATTGAATGGATGTAAGTCAAATTTTGATTTCCTGGTATCGATATCAAATAAGTTTTTTCGTCGTAAACTGAATTTTGAAGGCTAAATAAGTCCTCTGGGTAAATGGTATCATGGCTGAGACTAAGAACTACAATTATACCTACTTAGAGCCAAACCCAAAGCAAAAACTAAAATAAAAGGGCTGACAAAAAATACAGACATACAGGCAGATAAACAGACACACACACAAACATCTTATAGATTTTCTGCACTATTGTAAGAGCTGCAACATTAAAACTTCCGAATATCGTTTCTTATGTCTTTGTCTATGAGTGTATCAAATTTGATTAAAATCGGACCACTCCTTCTATAACCCGATTTTTTCGATTATCGATTTTCGATCTTTATCGAGGGTACCTCGACACAAAACCTAGCTAAGAACACTCGCAGACGCTTATATTACAACTGTGTAAATTATCAAGAAAATCGGTTCTGTCGTTTCGGAGTCTATAGGTAACGGACACACACACTCACACACAGACACACACACACACGCACGCAGACAAAGTTCCAATTATAAATAAGTTTAGATATTCATTGAAAATAAGGATCGTGTCTCTCCACTATTTCCTAGCTTTTCTCGTTCTAATCAACTCTTGTCTCTTACCCTATTTTGTTCTTGTGATATTACGTTTAAGGTTATGGGAGATCATGTCTCTACAGCTTCTTTGTTTTAATTATTGTTTACATCAGATAATTTTAATAATTTTAATAAAATATATAACCTTTTCGACTCGGCCTTTCAGGTAGTGGGCGATCATGGATCACCACAAATTCTTGTATTTTGTTGATTGGAGTAACTTATGCGTTTTTCCTTAACTTTTTGTTCCCGTTGTCAGTGTAGATAAATGATACATGCTTCTTTTGTGTGGCATGACCTTTCAGAACATGTTGCTGGCTCTCCACAACTTCCCGTCTTCTGTTGTTTTAAGTAACATTTAGACATTCATTGCTTCAATTTATTTTTTTACGGTCCTGGTAATCATTCTTCTTCTTTGAAGATGGCGATCATACCTCCCCACAGCTTCCTCTCATTTTTATTCTAAATAAATTTTGGTTCTTGTTCAACCATTTTTGTTCTTGTCCTACTTGCTGAAAAAGAGACATTCTTTTCTTCTATGTGAAAATCGTTCAGGACTTGGGTGATTATGGCTCTCCATAAATTCCTATTTTCTATTAAACAAGTTTTTTTTTTAACTTTGCCATTTTTTCAAAATTTTTGTCTTTTTGAGATTTAATCATAAAGATTATTCTTTTATGCGCCATGTAATTTCAAGGGTTGAACGATTATAGCTCTCCACAACTTCCTGTCGTTTGTTGATCATGTACGGCTTTAGACTCTCTCATTGTAACTGTTCTACAACTCATTCCGTCAAACACATTAAGTAACTAACTTATCATTTTACCCTACTTTTACGTATGTTTCCTGCTACATTTTTCTGGACCATATTTTTTCATGTGTCCAGAAACTCCAAATGTTTTTTACTGAGTACTTGCAGATTTTTTGTTCCTATTTTCGGTGAAACTTCTTCCCCGCCTTTTTTTTTCGTTAATGGAATTTCTAGAATTCATTATTAGAATCACATCGTTCTCGCTTGAAGTCGTTTCTTTATTCACGAGATTATTGTCCACCGTTCCTTGACTAGATATCACATGTCTGCTCCCTACATTTTTTGTTTCGTTTATAGAGATATATCTTCTTATTTTCTGATGACTTAGTTTCTGAAAGGCACTTTTTGCTATTTATATGTGTTTCTCATAGCGACACGTTTTTAACTGACCTGAAGTGAGAGGATTACAAAAAATCCTTAACTGCATATGATGCCAGAAAGGTTAGCTCACTGTGTCAGGGTCAGAAAGATTTTCTCGTCAATATTTTACTTGCACATTT
This sequence comes from Ascarosepion bandense, assembly GCA_037127315.1. Lineage (NCBI taxonomy): Eukaryota > Metazoa > Mollusca > Cephalopoda > Sepiida > Sepiidae > Ascarosepion > Ascarosepion bandense. The sequence goes on from JBBBDQ010001502.1 coordinate 535,314, forward strand.
GCATTGTGGTGCAGTGGATATCGGCTTGGAACGAGGAATCGGGAAAACGCGTTCGAACTGCAGTTGAATTTATTGCATTCACTTACGCGCAAATACCCTTGGGAAAGGTATTAATCCGTCTCTTCCTTCCAGTTATGGGTTAAATAACAGAACAGATTGGGTTCTATAGCCTTGGCAGGTAACCAGTCTACCATAGAAAGCAATGGCAACCTACTGCGGGATAATCTTCTGCCCAGTCAGTCATGTCTCTTTCGAGACATGATCGCCCAAGAAGCGTATACCACGTATGGCACTTAACTGACTGACTGAATATAATAGTTGCAAACATGACGAAAGTTTCTACTGGGCATGAAATGGGGGATCGATTTTCTATTGATATATAGTAATAAACTGATCCCCCACTAATTACTAATTAAAAATATAATACATCTATTCCTCCTCTGGCTATGAGACAAATAACAGGACAGATTGGGTTCTATAGCCTTGGTCGGCAACCAGTCTACCGTAGAAAGCAATGGCAACCTACTGTGGGATAATCTTCTGCCCAGTCAGTCATGTCTCTTTCGAGACATGAACGCCCAAGCGTATTTCACGTATGACACTTAACTGATTGGCTGATTCGTCCGTGCATTGTATACTGTTATCGTATCTAGTCGGGTGCTCTTGCGATTTATCTCGGGTTTCTCGGGATAATCCAAAGAATGATCTGCAATGTAATCGATGTTGGCCTGGCATCTCGACTTCAGTCACTTTCTCACTGATGTGATGTGGCTTCCCTCTGTCTTTTCTACAAATATTTTCGTGGTAACTGCTCTGACGAGCTTCTTCCCTGGTGTCGCACCCACGCGAATTTGAGCTTGCAACTAGATTAGCGCCTAGCTACCACACTTTTTCTATTGAAATAGTTAAATGTAACCACCACTTCTACTCCAAAACGTTCCAGAACTCCTCCCTGTGGAACTTCCTTCTGTGAATATAAAAAAAATCATCATTCAATCAAATACTGATTGGCTACATAATTTAGATTTATACCAGATATGTTGCCATATAAAATCCACATATTTACCTTGATAAAGTTTATCAGAGGACGAAACGTATTTGTAAAGATAAATGTTTCTTTACAGTATTTACATTATTCGGACTATTGTCCACATCTTTGTTGCCATTTGTACAACGTTTAATAATAGATCATTCTATTTGTCTATATTTCTGAGAAGAGGTAGTATTTACAGTATTTACATCATTTGGACTACTGTCCTCATATTTGTTGATATTTGTATGACGATTAATAATAGATCATTCTATTTGTCTTTATTTTTGAGATGAGTTAGTATTTACAGTATTTCCATTATTCGGACTATTGTCCTCATCTTTGTTGCTATTTGTACGACGTTTAATAATAGATAATTCTATTTGTCTATATTTCTGAGATGAGGTAGTATTTACAGTATTTACATTATTCGGACTATTGTCCTCATCTTTGTTGCCATTTGTACAACGTTTAATAATAGATCATTCTATTTGTCTATATTTCTGAGATGAGGTAGTATTTATAGTATTTACATTATTCGGACTATTGTCCTCATCTTTTTTTGCCATGTGTACGACGTTTCGGCCGATTTACGATCCGGCTTTCTTCAGGTGCTAGGAATTTCTGGGATTTTTTAAAAAGAATGTTCAGTAAACATTTTTTACCAGTTTATATTCCCAGAAATACAATTGTTCTTGTTTTTAAGGACACATGAGCCAGTGGACAGAGACGTTGGTTAGTTCCTGCGATTTGACACAAAGAGTTGTGCGTTCAATAACAGTTTACAGCAGTAGTGAACAAGTAAGTTACAGTTTTAGAGGGAGGTAACGCATGACTTTCAATCGTTACTTTACGCAAGGAATCAGAATAATATGCCTTAGTGATTGTAATAAAGTGTTCGGTTTCAAGCGACTGAAGAAGGCCGGAGCGTACAATGACCGAAACTTTGTACAAATGGCAACAAAGATGAGGACAATAATCCGAAAAATGTAAATAGTGTAAATCATCTCAGAAATATAAGTTTTTTGTTTCTGTTTTTAATCGTATTCGAGGTCTATCTAAAAAGTAACGGGTCTAGTTTATTATAAATTTAAAAATATATTTTAATTCAAAACAACAATCTACATAGTTTTCTCCTTCAAAATAAAACTTCCCTCGAGTCGAATGCACTTTTCCGTCCTTCTCTGTCAGGCTCCCATGCACTGCTGGAAGGATGCTTCTTGGATGCTCCCCACACCAGCAGCTCCGTCGTTACTGCCCTCTTGATGACTCTACGCCTTCATATCCAGTTGAGCGTGGGGAAATGGGGGGTGGAAAGAAACATAAGGAGCAAGGTGAATAGGGAGGTTGTTTCAAAATGGTGACGTTCTTCTCGGCCAGGAACTGCCGGATGTTCCGGGCGTTGGCATCAGGTGCATTGTGGTTGTGAAGAAGCCTCGCTTTGTCCTGCTAGAAACTTGTGTAGAAAATGCAAAAAAATAAATCTGTTAAAATAAGATATCAATTTTATTTTAATTTTTTGCGTAATTTAGAGAATTTATCAACCACACACTATATATATTTCCAATCTTCTCACTTTGTTTTTTTTTTCAGTTGGAGTAGATAGATATATCTATCGCCCGGTTCACACTCCACCCATGTCTATTGAACAGGTTAAGAGGCTCATCCCATGTTCCCTGTTTAGGATGTGGTTTCCGGCTTTCTCTTTTCCAATCTTCTCACTTTGTTTTTTTTTTTCAGTTGGAGTAGATAGATCTATCTATCGCCCGGTTCACCTCCACCCATGTCTATTGAACAGGTTAAGAGGCTCATCCCTTGTTCCCTGTTTAGGATGTGGTTTTCCGGCTTTCTCTTTTCCAATCTTTTCACTTTGTTTTTTTTTTTTCAATTGGAGTAGATAGATCTATCTATCGCCCGGTTCACACTCCACCCATGTCTATTGAACAGATTAAGAGGCCCATCCCTTGTTCCCTGTTTAGGATGTGGTTTCCGGCTTTATCTTTTCCAATCTTTTCATTATTACGTATCTCCCTGCACATCAGTGGCGTTACCGCCTTACTCGGGGTGATACGATTAAAAAAAAGAAAAGCATATATTGTTAAGCATATGATTTTATTATTTTGGTTCTAAGCTTTCGGCTCACGTGTGACGTCATAGAACCGCATTACAAATTTACGAACTGCATTTGATATTTGGTAACTGTTATCGTTGCTTAGCAAAGTTTTATGTCAACACAAGATAAAATCGTCATTGATGGTGGATGTTTTTATGTTAACATCCCTATAACCTCTCTGAAGATGGCTCATGTGAGCCGAAAGCTTAGAACCAGTATAATCAAAAAATATCCAAATGTTGGAGAATTATTTGTCTTTATTTCACCTGAAATGAAAGCCATTGGCTCTTGTATTTAACAATATATGCTTAGAAAATTATCTGCTGCCTCGATACACACTATATATATATATATATAAATCATTTCATCCCAAGTAAGACAGTTTTACTGCCACTGGTGTGTAGGAGTTTATATAGGAGAAAAGTGATGAGAAAGAGGGACTGGTTATAGTGGGTGTTAGAAAATGGGTAAGAGAATGATGAGAATCCTGGTGCGATGAGAGTGGAGTGGACGGAGAAAGGAACATGAGGGAAAGGATGCGAGTCAGTGAGATAGGAGATGACTATTGACCATACATTTTTTTTAATAATCATATCGCCCCAAGCAAGGCGTTTTACTGTCACTGTTGTGCAGGGGGTTACAGAAGAGGAATGTTATGAGAAAGTGTGAGACGTTATAGGGGGTGTCAGGAAAAGGGTAAGAGAAGGATGACTGTGGCCATAAAGCGAGGGATCAGTTTATATATTGATTGTATTGTAAAATTGGTCCCCCACTTTATATCCACATTATAATAAAATAGAATTTAAAAAATTTTTTTTATAATTATATCGCCCCAAGCAAGGCATTTTATTGTCACTGTTGTGCAGGGGGTTACAGAAGAGGAATGTTATGAGAAAGTGTGACAGGTTATAAGGGGTGTCAGGAAGAGGGTAACAGTCATCCTTGACTGTGGCCATAAAGTGAGGGATCAGTTTATATATTGATTGTATTGTAAAATTGATCCCCCACTTTATATCCACATTATAATAAATTGAATTTTTTAAAATTTTTTTTAATCATATCGCCCCAAGCAAGGCATTTTACTGTCACTGTTGTGCAGGGGGTTACAGAAGAGGAATGTTATGAGAAAGTTTGACACGTTAATGGGGGTGTCAGGAAGAGGGTAAGAGAAGGATGAGAATACTGGTGCAATGAGTATAAAGTGGATGGAGAAAAAACATGAGGGAATGGATGCGCGTCAGAGAGAAAGGAGAGAGCAATTCACCTTGTATTTATATTCTTGGAGATTGTAGCTGTCGGGGAAGCAAGAATACGGAAGAGAATTCCACGGGCGTGAAGTGCGAGACAAGTAGCTGTAGAGTAGAAGCTGCGGTTACATTTTATTGGTTTGGAGAAGAGACATAGGGAGGCCACATTACGTCGGTGAAAAAGTAACTGCAGTTGAGCTACCAAGTTGAGATCGATATAATTGCATATTCTTCTTTGGATTTTCTCAAGAACCCCGATGTGAATAGCAGGGGCACTCGACCAGATGTGGCAGCAGTATTCAATACACGGGCGGAACTATATATATACACTACCGGCCATAATTATTAAGCGACCCAGTGTTTTAAGAAAATGATGTATTTGATACTATTTTTAGTATTTATTACCAAGTGAATAATTGTAAATGAAAATAGAATAGTTCTTTTTTAATACTACACAATAAAATGTGCATCAAATGAATTTATAAATATTTAATAATTACCTATATTGCAGTTTCATCAATGAGAGAATGAAGGAAATTTAGGGTGATTCGGACGAGGTCATCTTTGCTTCTATGCCTTGTAAAATTTTGAAAAGTAATTAGAACAAAAGGAGCATTCTATTTTCATTTAGAATTATCCACTTAAAAATAGTATGAAATACATCATTTCTTTAAAAAAAGAAATGTGGTTGCCTAATAATTATGGCCGGTAGTGTATATATATATATATATATATATATATATATATTAAGTATAAATATTATCCTATGTCTATGGCACGACTTACAGATTTATGCTTAATTCAAGCTTCACATGCATGATTCACAATTACAGTTTAATAGATTTGAATTTAAATTCATATATACAGTACTGTGCAAAAGGACAAGAACTATTTTATCTTTTATGAGGCATCAAAATCATTGCGACAATTTACCAATCGCACCTAGTATATATACAGTACTGTGCAAAAGTATTAGAACAAGAACTATTTTATATTTTATGAGGCATATTGACAGAAAATAAACAATTTAATTAAAGTAATTTTATTGGATTTACTCAACAAATGCTTTAACAAGAAAAAATACTTGTAACAAAATAATTTAATATTTAGTAAAATAGCCTTTTGCTTTGATCACAGTCTTCATTCTGTCAGGCATTGACATCACAAGCTTCTTCAATGTATCTAATGGTATCTCCTGCCAAGCAGCTTGTATTTGTTCCCAAATTGTGTCTTGCGAAGTAACATTAGATTTATCAATTCGAGAGGGGGGATAAAGAAAAAAGTCAGTCATATCCAAGGATAAAAGAATAATGAGTAGTTTCAAAATAACTTGTATAATTGAAAATAGGAAAAATTAAATATAACTTCTTTTTAATACACTTCTTTTACACCTAGTTTTAAATAATCAAGATTTATTAGCAATTTATTTGGTTTTTCATTTTGTATTAGAATTTCAGTGAGGTTTTTAAAAAATCACCCCTGTCTTAATACTTTTGCAAAAGAGTTAGGATAGGGGTGATTTTAAACTTTATTTTGATGCTTCATAAAAGATAAAATAGTTATTGTCCTAATACGTTTGCACAGTACTGTGTATACATGAATTTCACCCATACACACTCACAAATCGTCAAAGGCGATCAAATAGACAATAAAGTCAGTCAGTTAAGTGCCATACGTGATACACGCGTGGGCGATCATGTCTCGAAAGAGACATGACTGACTGGGCAGAAGATTATCCCGCAGTAGGTTGCCATTGCTTTCTGCGGTAGACCGGTTGCCGACCAAGGCTATAGAACCCAGTCTGTCCTGCTATTTAAACAATAACTGGAAGGAAGAGACGGATTAATACCTTTCCCAAGGGTATTTGCGCGTAAGTGAATACAATGGATTCAACTAGAATTCGAACTCGGCTCCTCGGTTTCTCGTTCCGAGCCGATATCCACTGTACCACAACGCACATCCGACAATAAAGTACTTAGACTAAATAAGCTAGAGTGAACAGTCTTAGGGTAATTATCACCGTCGTTCGAACTCATTGAAGGAGGAGTCTAATCTTTGAAAAGGTTTGTTGCCGCCGACGTTTCCTAAACTGAGGTGAGTGGTCTCCCTTGATAGCTGTAATGAAAAGCAGAGGAAATACAAATCCTTTTGAAACACTCAGTCAAATTCGTCTGCGAAGAAACAGCTTATCTCAAATGACTATTGTGAGAACGATAATTGATTCGATACGAAATATTCTGGAGCTGTTAATGTGAATGCCTGAGTTTGGTAGTTTTCTATAGTGTCAAATAACAAAGAAAGAAAATAGTCGAAACGAGATGATTACAGACCGCGTTTTTTTTTTTTCAAAGACGACAGTGGGGAAAAAAGTAGAACCCATTAAACCGCGCCTTCGCTCATAAAAATACATTTCTTTGTGTACAAGTCACACAGTACATGGATGTATTTTATCAGTGGCCGCCAAAGGCTTCTTTCTAGCTTCATTCTCATCTATATTAGTCATCCGGGTACGATTTTATTCTGTGAAATATAAAACAAAAACAAAATAAATAAATAAAAATAAATAAATAAGAGATTGAATATGCAGCCCTTCAATAAGACATTTGATAACGTAGTTTAATCCTTGTGCCTGTTCAATTCACTGGTGAATTTATAATCTCTGCAATCGTGTAAAAGCTCTCATATATCTTGCAACTACCATCCTGCCTTAAGGGTTAACTTGTCATACGTTCAACGTATTATTCATATATGTATAGTCAATTGCTGAAATTTTATGAAGAGTGGATTGAACAAAATTTACAAAAAATACATTTATGAAATTCGTTAGAATCACCCCTGCCCTAAAACTCTTGCAAAAGTATTAAGACAGGGGTGATTTTCCTACAAACCTCACTGAAATTCAAATACAGGGGGAAAAGTCAAATAAATTGCTAATAAATCTTGATTATTTAAAACTAGGTGTAAAAGAAATGTATTAAAAAGAAGTTATATTCAATTTTTCTTATTTTCAATTAAACAAGTTATTTTGAAACTACTCATTATTCTATTATCCTTGGATATGACTGACTTTTTTCTTATTCCCCCCTCTCGAATTGATAAATCTAATGTTACTTCGCAAGACACAATTTGGGAACAAATACAAGCTGCTTGGCAGGAGATACCATTAGATACATTGAAGAAGATTGTGATGTCAATGCCTGACAGAATGAAGGCTGTGATCAAAGTAAAAGGCTATTATACTAAATATTAAATTTATTTTTTAACAAGTATTTTTTCTTGTTAAAGCATTTGTTGAGTAAATTAAATAATATTACTTTAATTAAATTGTTTATTTTCTGTCAATATGCCTCATACAAGATAAAATAGTTCTTGTCCTAATACTTTTGCACAGTACTGTATATATACTAGGTGCGATTGGTAAATTGTCGCAATTATTTTGATGCCTCATAAAAGATAAAATAGTTCTTGTCCTAATACTTTTGCACAGTCCTGGATATATACTAGGTGCGATTGGTAAATTGTCGCAATTATTTTGATGCCTCATAAAAGATAAAATAGTTCTTGTCCTAATACTTTTGCACAGTCCTGGATATATACTAGGTGCGATTGGTAAATTGTCGCAATTATTTTGATGCCTCATAAAAGATAAAATAGTTCTTGTCCTAATACTTTTGCACAGTATTGCATTCAACTACGCGCCTTTTTTTTAGTTCTGAGTTATGCTTAATGGTAGATCAACCTCTGTCGGTTATCTAATTCTAAAAAGGTTGAGTTTTAAGGTATTTTTTTTCTTTTTTTTTAATGTTTGGCTATAGTGAGAAGGTTGATTTAGTCAGATTTTAATTTTTTTTAATTTTTTTATTATAAAAAAACTGAAAATATCTTCTTGTTTTGTATAAAAAATATTTTGCTGGGAATAATTTTTTTCTTTCACAAATGTGTTATGGTAATAATTATTTCTTCAAAAATGTATATATTTCTAGAAAAGTGTATTTTTATACTTTCATAATGTTTTGACCCCAGTTTAGGGGTTGACTATTTGCCCATAGCTGGGACCCTAACAGGTGCTACCACTCCGGGTCAGGGTGGATCTGGGTACAACAGCAATTAAGAGGTGATTCCATGCTCCTCACAACCTTCCACTCAGAGGCCTTGCTGCTGGATGCAGTTTACTGTCATGCCCAGGAGACTACGTGCAAATGCCGTTGGGAAAAGTATTACTTCTTCTATTGCCTCCAGTTATGGGTTAAATAGCAGAAAAGATTGATTTCTATAGCTTTAGTTGGCAACCAGTCTACCGCAAAAACTAATGGCAACCTATCGTGGGAAAATATTCTGCAGAGGCAATCATGTCTCTTTCGAGACATGAACGTTCAAGCGTGTATCAAGTATGGCACTTAACTGACTGACTGGCATTCATGAAGTTGAAGTGCTGAGTATAACATCAATGAGTGACTTATTTTCTTTGCATTAATCACACACACACACACACGCACACACACACACACACACGCACACACGCGCGCGCGCACACACACACACACACACGCGCGCGCGCGCACACACACACACACACATATGAAGAGGAACTATGTGTGTGTGTGTGTGTGTGTGTTTGTGTGTGTGTGTGTGTGTGTGTGTGTGATTAATGCAAAGAAAATAAGTCACTCATTGATGAGTGACTAATCGCCGACTGACGCCAATTCGGTCGGGTTTCAATCCTGGGTTAGGAAGCGACCGGAGTCTAAGCCGTGCTGATGAGCTGTAATACAGCGAAACAGATCTGTCTTCGGATGACTATAGTGTATATATATATATATATATATATATATATATATATATATATATATATGCCAGGATTCATAAAAAATTACAGAAAATGTACTATGGTTAAGTTATTTTTATATAGTTTTTCAAGTGATTTTATAATTTTTTTTCTTTTCCGAACATAGTCGTAGGCTTCTGATTGGAGTCGTTGGGCTAAATTCCTCTCCATTTGGTCCGGTTGACTGTTACGCTCTCCCATGACTCCGTGTTGATACCCGCAGCCTTCATATCGCGTTTTATGATGTCCCGCTACCGCAGCTGTGTCCGCCCAGTGGGTCTTCTTCCAGAGACCAGCTCTCCGCACAGATCTTCTGTAATGCGAGCGTCTGGCATGCGGCGAAAAAGACCTAGCCAATGGAGTCTGCGCTGTTTAAGGAGTGTGAACATGGTGGGCTGACCCACGCGAGAAAGGAACTCAGCGTTGGCTTATTTTGCCATTATGACCCGATGGCTTATGTACCCATTTAGAAGGCCTCCGTCGGTCAGGGTTCATCATGGGTAGCATCTTAGTTGTCTGCTTGGCTGGGGCATCGGCATCTGTGACTGTAGAAGCCGATGCTGAAGTGACAGTCTTTGTAGCAGAGGCTGGATTTATGTTTTGTTTCTGGTTTGTAGGAGCTGTCACTTTGCTTTCTGCGAACCCACCTCTCCATGGAGACTTGTGTCAGGATTGACCACGGGTAGCATCCTAGTTGTCTACTTTGCTGGAGCATCGGCGTCTGTGACTGTAGAAGCCAATGCAGGAATGACAGTCTTTACTGCAGAGGTTGCATTTATGTTTTGTTTCTGGTCTGTTAGAGCTGTCACTTTGCTTTCTGCGAACCCACCTCTCCATGGAGACTTGTGTCAGGATTGACCAAGGGTAGCATCCTAGTTGTCTGCTTTTCTGGAGCATCGGCATCTGTGACTGTAGAAGCCGAAGCGGGAATGACAGTCTTTGTTGCAGAAGCTGAATTTATATTTTGTTTCTGGTCTGTTGGAGCTGCCTCTCCATGGTGACTTGTGTCAGATGCTCCTCCCTTGATTTGAGTTGTTCTGCCAAGGTTCCTCTCCACTTTCTGGTTGATTGCTACGCTCTCCCATGACTTCGTGTTGATACCCGCAGCCTTCATATCGCGTTTTATGATGTCCCGCTACCGCAGCTGTGTCCGCCCAGTGGGTCTTCCTCCAGAGGCCAGCTCTTCGTACAGGAAATCTTTTGAAATGCGACCGTCTGGCATGCGGTGGACAGGACCTCAGTGTTGGGCACCATTTCTTGCAATGATATTCCCAATATTCGTCGGATACTTCTCACGTGGAAGTTGTTCATATACCTCTCTTGTCTGGCGTACGTGGTTCATGTCTCACTGCTGTATAGTTATATAAAAATTATCTAAATGTTTTAGGACAATTTGGATACTTTTACATAATTTTCTCCTGAAAAGAAAAATTATAGGATTGCATGAAAAATTTATAAAAACTTAATCTTGTCTGCCATATTTACACAAAAAAAATCTTCAAATACTAAGGAGGTCCTGGGTATGACGGTAAACTGCATCCGGCAGCAAAACCTATGATTTGGAAGTTGTGAGGAGTATGGAACCACATCTTAATTACTGTTGTTCCTCGGTCCACCCTGACCCGGAGTGGGAGCACCTGTTAGGGTCTCAGCTATTTGGCAAATAGTTAACCCCCAAAGTGGAGTCGAATCATTTTGGAAGTATAGAAATATTTTTTTATGGAGAAATATACATTATTATATGTTATCATAAGACATTTTTGAAGGAAAAAAATTATTGCCAGGAATACACTTTTGATAACAAAACTAGAAGATTTCTTCTGTTTTCTAAAATATAAAAAATATTACATCAAAATTTGACTAAATCAACCATCTCACTATAACCTAACATTAAAAAAAAATAACTTAAAACAACAGCTTTTTGGCATTAAATAACATACAGACGTTGATATGCCGTTAAACAAACCTGAAACTCAAACTCAAATACTAAGGAGTAAGTTTTTTTTCAATAAAATCACCATTGGCTTCAACCACAGACACCCAGACGACTATGAAATCTACTGCAACTTTTCGAGACGGTCTCCTTGTTTAAGACGGTGAAGTCCAAGGCTTCAGTTTGCCTTTGGCGTTGAAAGACGTTTGTTTGTTTTTGACCAACGGCGCCTTACTCATAATAAACTTAAGCTATCAGTATTGACTGCATACCGTCTTCGATTTCACAATCCGAACCAATACCCATCAGACGGTACATCCTTTCAATGGGTATACACTTTAAATTTTTAGCAATGCATTTCCAGTATAGATATAATAACCTAATCTATCAGTAATTCCTGCCTTCATCCTTCACCACTCGTAATCCTTTTCTTCCGGCTTCTTAATGAATTCTTATTATAAAACGTTGCTACAAAATAATAATTATACATATAATAGCCCAATTCTATCAGTAATGCTTGCATTAATTCCTGACCACTGACAATCCCTTTCTTCCTCATTTGCAATGCATTCCTATAGTAAAACACTGCTACAAAATAATAATTATACATATAATAGCCCTATTCTATCAGTAATGCTTGCATTAATTCCTGACCACTGACAATCCCTTTCTTCCTCATTTTCTATGCATTCCTATAGTAAAACACTGCTACAAAATAATAATTATACATATCATAGCCCTATTCTATTAGTAATGCTTGCATTAATTCCTGACCGCTGACAATCCCTTTCTTCTTCATTTGCTTTGCAAACCTATAATAAAACACTACTGTGGGAAAATCTTATCCCTAGTCAGTCATGTCTTTTTTAAACATGATCGCCCAAACATGTATCAAGTCTGGAATTTCACTCGATAGATGAATTGCTTTGCAGGACAGATTAGGTTCTATAGCCTTGGTTGACAATCAGTCTACCCTACCAAACAAAGTAATGGCAACCTACTGTGGGAATATCATCTGCCAAGTCAGTCATATTTCTTTCGACAAAGATCGCGCAAGCATGTATCACGTTTGGAACTTCACTCAATAATCTGGATAAATGAATTGACTAGCAGGACAGACTGGGTTTTATAGCCTTGGTTGGCAGTCAGTCTACCCTACCAAAGAAATTAATGGCAACCTACTGCTGGAATATTTTTTGTCTCCTTCATCATATTGTTACTAGGATGCATTTATATATAAAAATAATATTAACAATATCTAAAAAGTTATAGTAAGGGATTCTATTGAGTCCTACTTGTTATTACAAAAATGTTTTAATTTATGAAGTAGTTGTTAAATAGAGGAATTAGGAATAGAACCTTTTGGAAGATCCTAGAATATTCGAAAAAAATCTAAAGAATTGGAAATGATTCTAGAAATATGCAAATTAGGTGTTAGCCCCTATAAAAATAGGATTTTTGAAGAGAGTGGTTAGTTGTTAAAAGGATTTGCTGACATTATCAACTCCGGCACAATTCAGTATTTGTATATGCAGCCAAAAGAATCTCCACTAAAAGTTGCCGACCAACTAAAATTTGAAAGATAACCTCATGAAACTCAAGGGGTAAATAGATTTTTTGACACTTTCATTGATCAAACTAATAATTTTTCTTTATATACACATTTGAGGATTTTCAAAATGTATAAACCACTTCGCTAGCTTAACTGGGTAAAGATACTTGACACCTTCCTTCCGCTTCCTAACACTTACCCGTCACACTGCCAGTAATAAACTCTATGTTTTCTATTTGAATGCAAAAATTGCATTTTTGTAATATATTTTATTTTGTGTTTATCGTAAATTCTTCTTCTTCTATGTGCCCTGTCCCTTCAGGACGTAGGCGATCATGGATCTCCACGTCTCCCTATCCCTTGTGGCTCTTAGTATGTTTGTTCCTGTTGCTCCTGGCAACCCCCGTTCCGTCATCCACCTGATCAGACCCTGCAAATATGTTATCCGCTGCCATCCTCTGTCTCTCCTTCCTTCTATCTGTCCAGTCAGTATCAGGTTCTCCAGGCTCTCCTTCTACATTGCATGTCCCAGAAACTTCAGTTGTCTCTTCCTGATGCTCAGCATCAATTTCCTTTTTGTTGCCATTCTTTCTAACACTTCGTCGTTGCTTGTATGCTTAGTCCACGATATCCGTAGCATCCTTCTGTAGAACCACATTTCGGCCGCTTCCAGTTTTGTCCTCATTTTCGATGATATTGTCCAGCATTCACAGCCGTATTGAAGAACTGACATCACGTAGCAGTCTAGCACTCTTTTCTTCGTTTCTATTGAGATTTTCCTGTGTGTTAGTATTTTGCTCATTTTCTGGAACGCGTCCTTTGCCATGCCAATTCGCCTTCGGATCTCCGTGTCGTAAATTAAATATGTTAAATAAATTAAATATTGTCTGTAATTTAGCTATGAGTTTTGGCTCATCATTTTTTCTTCTTTTGTTACAACATATAACACGTAACAATATCTATTTCGAGAAATGAACGCCCAAGCATGTATCATGTATAGCACTTCACAGACTAATCCAGATTAATAAATTGAATAGCAGTACAGATTGGGTTCTATAAACTTCCCTGGCAACTAGTCTACCGCAGAAAGTAAAGGCAACCTACTGCGGGAAAATCTTCTACCAAGTCAGTCATATCTCATTCGACAAATGATCGCCTAATCATATATCACGTTTGAAACTTCACTGAATGATCTGGATAAATAAACTGAATAGCACGATAGATTGGGTTCTATAGACTTTCTTGTCAATCAGTCAACCCTGTCAACGAAAGTAATGGCAACCTACTGCGGAAAAATCTTCTGCCAAGTCAGTCATATCTCTTTCGACAAATGATCGCCCAAGCATATATCACTACAATATAGTTGTTCTTTGTTAATACTGCACAATGTGCATCAAATGAACTTTTCTGCTGTCCAGTTTTTGCGCTCTCTTCCTCATGCTTGTCACTTCTTCTTCTTGGCTGACCCAAGCAAAGGATTCTTGGATACCTTGCAAAGTAATAATAACAAAAGAACCATTCTATTTTCATTTAGAATTATCCACTTGGCAATAAATACTAAAAATAGTATGAAATACATTATTTCTTTTAAAACAACGGGGTAACCTAATAATTATGGCTGGTAGTATATATATATATATATATATATAAATTTGTCTTTATTTTCAACTGAAATTAAAGCCAAAAAACGACGTTTAGAACGGCTCATGATTAAACATAATAAATATTCATTGTCTCTTATATTTAACAGTATATGTTTAGAAAAGTATTTGCTGCCTCGATACACTAAATTTAAGTTACATGATGCTGCAGCATTAAATGATCCTAACACCAAGAAATTTCAATGCAAATTTGCGAACTGCGTTTGTTATTTTTGGTAACTATTGCTGTCGCCTAGCGGAGTTTTATGTCAACACAAAATAAAATCGTCGGTGATGGTGGATGTTATTGTATTACCGTCTTTATATATATATATATATATATATATATATATATATATATATATATATATATTATACTTTAAAACAATGTCTCATCAGGTAGTAAACGTTTTACTACCTGTTGAGACATTGTTCCTTCAATGTCGAAACAAAATGTACACTTTTGTAGTAGATTGTAGTTTGTACATTTTCTAAAATATAATTTATAATAAACATTCATTGGTCTATTTCTATTTTGAGCACTGTTTTAAATTAATGTTTTAAACGTTGTAAATATTGTGTCTACATATTTTGCCACCGTTGTAAGGCTTGGCTGTTCTCATTATACTCCACGTTATGTTTGGGCATTATATATATCTCATCTATCTAAACTTATTTATAAATGGAACTTTGTCTGTGTGTGTGTGTGTCCGTTACCTATAGACTCCGAAACGGCTGAACCGATTTTCTTGAAAGTTTACACAGTTGTACTATAAGCGTCTACCAGAGTTCTTAGCTAGGTTATGTGTCGAGGTACCCCCGATAAATATCGAAAATTGATAATCGAAAAAATCGGGTTATAGAAGGAGTGGTCCGATTTTAATCAAATTTGATACACTCATAGACAAAGACATAAGAAACGATATTCAGAAGTTTCAAGGTTGCAATTCTTACATTAGTGCAGAAAATCGATAATATATATGAATAGCAAGATATTTGTGTGTGTGTGTCTGTTTATCTGTCTGGATGTCCTTTATACAAATCCACAATTTTTATCCGATTTTCACAAAACTTCGCACAAATATTCTTTAGGTTGAGTCTGAGCTCCAGGACCATGGATTATTTTTAAAGCTTTCATTATACCCGAGCAACGCCGTGCTATACTGCTAGTATATATATATATATATATATATGTGTGTGTGTGTGTGTGTGTGTGTGTGTGTGTGTGTGTGTGTGTGTGTTGTCAAGCGTAAATCTAAAGACAAATTTGTCGGTGAAATGAAGAAAAACACTGAAATAAATAATTTCCTGATTTTTCGAAAAATTTCCATATATTTTCCATTGCGACATTTCATGATTTCGTATTTCACTCAAAGGAAACGCAGCCATCCGTTCAAGATAAGCAATGATTCAAAATAAAACAATAGATTGAACCGATCAATATTGTCCGATATATATATATATATATATAAGAACGTATATTTTGGCAGCATTTTTTCTTTTACGCAAGTTGTGTTAAACGTAAGAGACAACATAGTCATATATTTTCTTTTGAATTTTTTCATATTTTCTGATTAGGCTTTTTATTTCCGAATTATATTTGTATAAAAATTGTCCAAACGTTGTCCTAGTACTTACGAACGTCATTGTTCATCATCAGGGACTATATTACAGTTTAAAAATCAAATATTGCCTTCTAGCAGGAAAAGTTTTACAACATTTTAAAAGAAAATAAATAAACGCTATGAAGAATTTTTAAATTCAAAGGCAGTAATAGTGTAAGCAACATGCACACGTGAAGATATGTGCTCAGATAGATGCGTGAATTATATGGAATACTTGGTTGTTAACGATTTTTAATGCCGTAAAAATACGTTAGAGAATTTGAACTTCCAAGGAGTTAATTATTGAAATAACCCAATGACTCATTTTTCTTGCGACCAACCAAAGAAAATTCAAAAATTATTAATCCCACCCCATTTTATTTTCCTGTGGATGGAAATTATTTTATTTTATTTTTTTTTTTTGGACTTCTGCTGGTATAAATTTTTTTGTCATCTGAATTTGATTAAATAAATATTTCGTTGCTGAATACGCAAGGAAGTCCTCGTCAAAATGGCTATTGAACTAATTTAAACATCGAAATTTTGTTTTATATATATATATATATATATATATATATATATATATATATATATAGGAAAAACTACTAAAAAGTTGTAAGTTTAAAAATGTATTTTTTTGACAGTATTTATTTATTTCTATTATTATATTTAATATTTCAGACCGGCCTCGGTCCTTCATCAGAAACAAATGATTTTAAAATTTAAATATGAAGCATTTTCGCGAGGAGTGTTCGTCGAGAGATTGTTTACATCACGTGACGCAGAAAGCGACAGATTTTTTTTAATACTTGTAAACGTAAACCTATCTTTATAGTTAACTTCGTTTCTCTTCAGTGATGGGTTCAATGATTGAGATTAGCAATCCTATTTGAATCTTCATGTCTGTTGGAGGAGATTTTCTTAGAATATCTGTTGGGTTTTCATAAAGCATTTTTCTGTCTTCTTCATTTTCATTTCTTTTAATCTTCACGAACATTCGTCTTTAGGGTTAAGCAAGAAATACTTCGTCCCAAGATTCAACTTTTTTACTGGACGAGGCTTGACTTTCATTAAATAAAGCATTTTTCTGTCTTCTTCATTTTCATTTCTTTTAATCTTCACGAACATTCGTCTTTAGGGTTAAGCAAGAAATACTTCGTCCCAAGATTCAACTTTTTTACTGGACGAGGCTTGACTTTCATTAAATAAAGCATTTTTCTGTCTTCTTCATTTTCATTTATTTTAATCTTCACGAACATTCGTCTTTAGGGTTAAGCAAGAAATACTTCGTCCCAAAATTCAACTTTTTTACTGGACGAGGCTTTACTTTCATTAAATAAAGCATTTTTCTGTCTTCTTCATTTTCATTTCTTTTAATCTTCACGAACATTCGTCTTTAGGGTTAAGCAAGAAATACTTCGTCCCAAGATTCAACTTTTTTACTGGACGAGGCTTGACTTTCATTTAATAAAGCATTTTTCTGTCTTCTTCATTTTCATTTCTTTTAATCTTCACGAACATTCGTCTTTAGGGTTAAGCAAGAAATACTTCGTCCCAAGATTCAACTTTTTTACTGGACGAGGCTTTACTTTCATTAAATAAAGCATTTTTCTGTCTTCTTCATTTTCATTTCTTTTAATCTTCACGAACATTCGTCTTTAGGGTGAAGCAAGAAATACTTCATCCCAAGATTCAACTTTTTTACTGGACGAGGCTTGACTTTCATTAAATAAAGCATTTTTCTGTCTTCTTCATTTTCATTTCTTTTAATCTTCACGAACATTCGTCTTTAGGGTTAAGCAAGAAATACTTCGTCCCAAAATTCAACTTTTTTACTGGACGAGGCTTTACTTTCATTAAATAAAGCATTTTTCTGTCTTCTTCATTTTCATTTCTTTTAATCTTCACGAACATTCGTCTTTAGGGTTAAGCAAGAAATACTTCGTCCCAAGATTCAACTTTTTTACTGGACGAGGCTTTACTTTCATTAAAATCTTTAAATTCAGTTTTAGTCAGATTAATATTCTTCGTCAAACAAGAAGTTGGGGGCTCGTCTTCTTGTCGTGTTCATGACTATTGTTGTAACTGCGCCCTACAATATTTAGCTTGGTGGGTGTGAAAAACACATCTGATTGTTTCTGATGAAAGGCCGAGGCCGGTCTGAAATAGCAAATATATATATATAATAATAGAAATAAATAAATACTGTCAAAAAATACATTTTTAAACTTACAACTTTTTAGTAGTTTTTCCTATATATATATATATATATATATATATATATATAAATTGTTCTTGTGTATGTGTGTCTGATGTGCAGGATGTAGAATAGAACGGGCAGTGAGTACTGGTTGAATCTTTCAGTTGATTAATCTTGGTGTTGAATAAGTCATTGAATATCGCGGATAAACTCGCAAAAAAAACTTGCCGAAATTATGTTCGATGTTCTGAATCGTTTCGGCCATGTTTTCCCCTTTATTTTTTTTTTTCTAACAAAGAAAAATGGTAGAATAGTCTCGAGATACCTAGTCGATTCTTCATCTTTCTTTTTCTTTCTCGTTTGTTTTAAATGGTTCGGACTTAGAAATGAGCGGAGGTTGACAACCTTTGACAATGAAATTGATTTTAGAATCACGCGGTTGAAATGTTCGTACAGATCAAAAACGTTTAACAGGTGCCTGCTGAGTCAGAAACACATTTTATTGATAATGGCTTGTCGGCCTTTGATGTAAAGGGTTTCCAGGATTTTTAATTGGTTTTCTTTTTGAAAATAGGGGGACATAGACGCATGATTCTGTCGATGAAAATTCGACGGAAATCGGAAGCTGGTTTCTGCTTAATAGAAAGCGCTTAAACAAAAGATCCCTATTCTTCAGTATATATATATATATATATATATATATATATATATATATATATATATATATATATATATGCGTCTGTGTGTGTGAGTGTGTGTGTGTGAATTCATAGTATTAAAACACGAAAGCGTTTGTGTAGCCATGTAAAATGTTTTATTATAATCACTTATAATAAAAATATATTTTATTCTAGTCTATTGTGATAATTGTTTTATTTTATTATTAGTTATTGTTGTTAATCTCTTATTGTGCCTAATAAGATCTACGGTAGGAACGAATCTTCTATCCGTCACATAACTTTTATTCTAGTCTATTGCTGTTTGCCCCTTCCTCTCTTTCCCTCTACTTTCCCAGTGAGAACCAGATTCTCCAAGCCCACCTTCCTCATCATGTGTCCCAAAAACTTCAGCTATCTCTTCTTGACATCAAATAAAAGTTTCCTGTTTCTTTCCATTCGCCCCGAAATCTCGTCGTTGCTTACACGTCAGGTGCACGGCATCCTCATCATCCTTCTGTACAATCACGTTTCTGTAGCTTCGAGTTTCTTTTTCATCTTTGAGAATATTGTCCAGCATTCGCTGTCATATAGGAGGACAGATATCACGGAACTGTCCAGGACTCTTTTTTTTTTTTTTGCTTCTCATGAACTCGTCCTTTCTCTCAATGCTCTACTCAATTTTTGAAATTCGTCCTTGGCCATCCCAATACGCTTTCGGATCTAAGTGTCTCATTTTCCGTCCTCTGTTAAAACACTTCCGAGGTATTTAAACTTCTGGATATGCTTGAGTATCACCGACCTAAAATTGGAGGAAAGACTTGGAGAATCTGATACTCACAGGGTTTAGAGGGAAAGAGAGACAATAGAAAAAAATGCTGGGCATACTTGATGCGCTTAAGCAAATGGATGGCACAGCTGGTTTGGGGAAAATTACAAGATGAAATATATATTAAGCTCAACATATAGAGGAAGGTGTGGAGGGCTATGATCGCCTACGTTCTGAACGAGCACAACATACAGTACTGTGAAAAAGTATTAGGACAAGAACTATTTTATTTTTCATGATGCATCAAAATAAAGTTTAAAATCACCCCTGTCCTAACACTTTTGGACACTACCGGTAGTGTGCAAAAGTGTTAGGACAGGGGTGATTTTCCTAAAAACCTCACTGAAATCATTGTATAACTGTAGTTCTTAGTCTCAGCCATGATACCATTTACTCAGAGAACTTATTTAGCCTTCAAAGTTCAGTTTACGACGAAAAAACTTATTTGATATCGATAAATTGGAGTAGACAGATCTATCTATCGCCCGGTTCACACTCAACCCACGTCTATTGAACAGGTTAAGAGACTCATCCCTTGTTCCCTGTTTAGGATGTGGTTTCCGGCTTTCTCTTTTCAAATCTTCTCACTTTGTTTTTTTTTTTTCAATTGGAGTAGATAGATCTATCTATCGCCCGGTTCACACTCCACCCTCGTCTATTGAAC
Organism: Ascarosepion bandense; assembly: GCA_037127315.1. Lineage (NCBI taxonomy): Eukaryota > Metazoa > Mollusca > Cephalopoda > Sepiida > Sepiidae > Ascarosepion > Ascarosepion bandense. The sequence goes on from JBBBDQ010001502.1 coordinate 555,607, forward strand.
AGGTTAAGAGGCTCATCCCTTGTTCCTTGTTTAGGATATGGTTTCTGGCTTTCTCTTTTCCAATCTTTTCACTATTACGTAGCCCCCTGAACATCAGTGGCGTTACCGCCTTGCTCGGAATGATACGATTAAAAAAAAATACCAGGAAATCAAAATTTGATTTACATCCATTTATTTTTCTTTCAGTCTACGGTTTTGTTTTAACTGGAAACAACTATTGCTTTTTAGTCTTTCGTGCCAACGTCCAAAGAGTCTGAGCTCCAGGACCATAGATTAGTTTTAAAGCTTTCATTACACCCGAGCAACGCCGGGCTATACTGCCAGTATGTATATATATATATATATATATATATATATATATATATATATATATATATACTAGGTGCGATTGGTAAATTGTCGCAATTATTTTATTATTTCAAATATTCTTTAGGCTGAGTTTGATCTACAGGACCATGGATTAGTTTTAAAGATTTCATTACACCCGGGCAACGCCGGGCTACAGTGCTAGTAAAAGATAAATTAGTTCTGGTCCTAATACTTTTGCACAGAACTGTATAAAAGAAGAAAGAAGATGGATTTAAAACCATACCTGAGTTTAAGTTTTTGATTAGCGTGTAAATCAGACCAATCCGGAGATGGTTTCTGATGTTTGTCCAGAGAAACTCATCTTCTTTTTCTATGTGCCGTGTCCCTTCAGGACGTAGGCGATCATGACCTTTAACATGTCCCTGTTAATCCTCTTTCTCCTCTTATCCCACTCAGCTGTACAATCTCATCAAAGATGAATGAGAGACTATGTAGTTCTACAGAAGGATGCTGAGGATACTATGGACGGAACACACGAGGTTTTGGAGACGATGGACACAGTAAGGAAACTGATACTTAATATCAAGAAAAGACAGCTGAACTTTTTAGGATATCTATATGCGTTGGGGCGTAGTGGATATCGGCTCGGGACGAGAAATGGGGGGGTCGAGTTGAATTACAGTTGAATTCATTCCATTCACTTACGGGCAAATACACTTATGAAAGGTATTAATCCGTCTCTTCCCCCCAGCTATGGGTTAAATAACAAGATAAATTGGGTTCTGTAGCATTGGCTGGCAACCTACTGCGGTATAATCTTCTGCCCAGTCAGTCATATCTCTTCAGAGACATGATCACCCAAGCGTGTATCACGTATAGCACTTAACTGACTGATTATTCTACTCAAATTCTGGAATGCATCCTTGGTAATGTTAATACGCCTTCGGATCTCCGTGTCTCACTTCCTGTCCTTATACTCGACATTAAACGTGAAAAGTTTGGAAATCTCTTTATTCGCACTGGCCAACCTAACTCAGTTGCTTTTCCCTGTAGCCGAATAATTCACCCACTGAAAGATTCAACGAGTACTTTCTGTCTGTATATTCCCCCCCCCCACTGCCACACAAGCAAACACAAACATCATCTTTTTTATAGTTAGGACATTGTTTCGTGTTCCCGTACATGATTGGCGGGTTGTATTTTCTCTTGCTGAATAGAAAACGGTTATTATGTCATAACTCGCTTTCTCTAGATTATAATATTAAGTCTTATATAGGCAGTGACGTCTTTTAGAAAATACTCTTGACTGAAATGTGCTTTGTGAAGGACTGGGTATCGGCTTTTGGAAAGGTAATCCGCCACTTCTCCCTCCAGCTATGGGTTAAATAGCAAGACAAATTGAATTCTATAGCCTTGATTGGCATCCAGTCTATTTGTTATGGCATAACTTTTTTTGTGGAATTTTTTGGTAGAGGTTTCCCTTTGTGGTTCGATTATTTTTCGTCGCCAGTGTAATGGCGTAACCTTTTTTTGTGGAATTTTTTAGTAGCGGTTTCTCATTGTGGTTCGAATATTTTTCGTCGCTAGTGTATACCCGAAAGGCCATAGAAAGATAAGGCGGACTCGGATATAAGGTTGAATAGTATATTCTCGGAAAACGTTGTACACAGGTAAACGTGAACTGGAGTGTACTTTCTCTCGCAGGCGTCCTGACTCACTCATTCACTTACTAAGTGACTACTACTTAAAGTTGGTAACCATATTATAAAGGTGTGGACGAGTCCATTTGTAGGTAGGTCCCCACAATACTATTGCAGAAAGTAATGACAACCTAGTACAAGAAAAATGTTTCGTCTAGTTAGTCATGTCTCTTTTGAGACATGATCGCCCAAGAATATATCACGTATGGCATTTAACTCATATGACACAATTATAATATAATTTAACTGGAAATAATGAAATTTCACTGTTTTTCTAGTTGAAATTTTTGACTGATCATTGAATAAAAACTTTGCGAGATATAAGACTAAAACTTTTCCCTGGAAATCACTTTTTTGTCTCGTTACATATTTTTGAGCTGAACAACTTTCAAATAACAGTGAAGAAGTAAGAGGGTACAAATGAAAAGAATTGAAGTAAATTGTAATCGCCCAAGCGCATGGCATTTAACTGACTGACCTGACGGTAATGAAACGGGCTTTTTTTGGATTTATTCAGAGTTCTTTATTTCAGGTGTCTGACCTAGTTATTTTATCTTACAGGTATTATTACGGGTATTATTAACTCAACAATAAAAAGGAAAAGAGAAAGAGAGGTAACGAGATAGAAAAAAAATGGAAGACAGAAAGTAGAGAGGATGAGACGCAATGAAAAGGCTTATAAATGACTCGTTTCGCCGACATCTGTTGGTATCGGCTTTTTCAGATCAAAATGGAAGAGAGAACTCTGCCAATAATATGTGTCGGGCTTTTAGGACAGGAGAGACAATAATTCAGATTAACTCATCAGACATCTAGAACATCTAGAAAGTATTTATTCTTGTTATAACTCCCTTCTAGCGGTTATAATATTAAGACTTTTGTTCACCATGACGTCTGTTGGAAATATTCTTGACTGACTCTCACGTTTAAAAGACTTTTTCAAGTTCTTTATTTAAGGCTTCTAGTCTACTTTATTTAAGTTACCGAGGGAGTATTATTTACATCATTTCACCCGAAGCAAAGCATTTCACTGCCACTATTGTGCAGGGGGGTTACATAGGTGAAAGTACTGAGAGAGTGATTAGATATAGGAAATGTCAGAAGGAGGGTGATAAATGAGTAAGGAGGTACATAGGAAGGGTGTTTGAGAGAATGGGTGCGAGGTAGTGTGTTAGGAGGTGTCTATTGAATTTATATTAAAACTCCTGGAGATTGTAGCTGTCGGGGAAGCAAGTATGTGGAAGGGAATTCCAAAGTCGAGAAGTGCGAGAAAAGAAGCTGTTGGGGTAGAAATTGCGGTTACATTTTATCGGTTTCACTGTAAAAGGGTGAAATCTAGTTGCTAATTTGGTATCTCGTGCAAATTCGTACCTATGGGGCACCAGACTTCACAATATCTCTGCTTTTAAGATTTCTTTTTGTTAGTAAATATTTTATTTTATATATTAGTATTCAGCCCTTACTGTCTCTGGTTAATTCGCCAACGTACTGAATATTGTACTTGTTACGGTTGGGGCCAACATATTGTTTTTTCCATATATAAACATAGCTAGCTAACTAGATAGATAGATAGATAGATAGATAGATAGATAGATAGATAGATAGATAGAGTGAGTGATAACAATTAAATATGGGTAATGAGCAGAGATAGATAGCTAGATAACTAGCTAGCTAGCTAGATAGATAGAAAACAAATAAATCTAGTGTTATAACTAGGCTTTCTTACTGTAACATCTCTTACCAATACTCTAGACTGACTCCAACGGTTTTAAAAAATAAATTGGCGTTTATTTTTTAAGGCGTCGGGACTAGTTTATTTGTATTATTTACAGTTCAGCAGATAATTTAATTCGTATGCAAATCTAATGTATATGATAGTATGCAAATCGTTTACAAAACCAGTTTATGGTAAAAATCAGTCAAGGTAGGCTCAAGTTTCACGAGAGGATCTTGCCTTATATATATATATATTAAAAAAACGCCCCCCCCCCACACCGCTATAGATCTCTCACCAGCTTGCAAATCAATGTTTGTCGGCTTTCTTGATTAAATAATGAATGAGAAACAATCCCTTTTTATTCTGACATATAATTAATTAAATTTGTTTGGTCCCGTGGTGTTGGTTCTTAAAAAGGATTTCAACAAGGAAAGCTTTTAAAACAACAACAACAACATTTGACGTAAAGAGATTATGATGCGATAACATTTTTAAGCATCATTTCTTTCTGAACCTTTTTGAAGCGATTTCGTAGCGTGTGTGCCATGAAAGCGACAGACCATTTTGAAAAAAAAATCTCAATAAGCATTTACGCAGCCTTCATGCATAAAATGGTTGAAAAATCAGCAGATATTTCAACAGACACTATCCAGTCCATGATGACCCACTGAAGATTGAATTTGTGAACTGTGTGATCGGGGAAGTAAAATTTTCATGGCTTGTTCGTAAGTGCCTATTAGAAATGTTCACATAACAAAAGGCCCTAGAGCCACTCAGGTAGTGAGTTTCTGAATATAGTGGTTTTATTGGGGGAGTATGATGAAATAAATGCAGGTTATGAGGATATTTTGGATAGAGAATGACATGAAGAAAGAAAGAAAGAAAGAAAGAAAGAAAGAAAGAAAGAAAGAAATAAAGAATCAGTAAATGAAAGAGAAAGACTGGGAAATAAAATGAATAAAGAAAGAAAGAAAGAAGAAAGAATCAATCAACGAAAGAGAAAGATTGTGGGAAATGAAAGAAAGAAAGAAAGAAGGAAGGAAAGAATCAATAAATGAAAGAGAAAGACTGTGGGAAGTAAAAGAAAGAAAGAAAGAAAGAAAGAAAGAATAAATAAACGAAAGAGAAAGACTGTGAAATAAAAAAGAAAGAAAGAAAAAAGAAACAAACAAACAAACAAACAAAGAATTAATCACCGAAAGAGAAAGACTGGGAAATAAAAGAAAGAAAGAAAGAAAGAAAGAAAGAAAGAAAAATAGATAGGTAGATGCAAACAGACTTTTATAAAAGGACACCCGTATTCGAAGATAGCCGTCTAGCTAATTCCTATTGTAGACGCCTGCTCAGGCACACTTGTACTTCTTCAACACCCACAGGGCCCACCTGTGTTTTATATTGCAATAATGCTGAGCGGACCTTCGTTACAGTTTCTGGGAGAGAGCGCGTTATCCAGCATGACCAACAGTCCGAACAACTCCAGGACACTCAAACACTCGGTCACGATGATTTGTAACTTCGAGATCGCACAACCATGGACCCAGCAGTCTACCAAATTTTACTCATTAGGTCTACCCGTGGTATGGTTTTCATTCCTCCTTCAGACTGATAATATCAAGAAGTCACTTTCCAGACAAATCGATCATAGTGAGATTTGAACCCAGACCTTCATTGTCAGAAAGCGAACGTTCTAACCACTCGGCCACTCGCCTATTAGATAGATAATAATATCTATCTAATGAGCGAGTATTCTCTTAATAATGAGAGAGAGAGAGAGAGAGATAGAGAGAAGAGAGAGAGAGAGAGAGAGAGAAAGAGAGAGAGATATAGAGAGAGATAGAGAGAGAGAGAGAGAGAGAGAGATCTGAAGAGAAGGATATAATTAGTTAACCAGATAACGTTTAATAAACATCTAAACTTATTTATAAATGGGACTTTGTCTCTGTGTGTGTGAGTGTCTGTTACCTATAGACTCCAAAACGGCTGAACCGATTTTCTTGAAAATTAACACAGTTGTACTATAAGCGTCTGCGAGTTTTCTTAGCTAGGTTTTGTGTCGAGGTACTCCCGATAAATATCGAAAATCGATAATCGGAAAAATCGGGTTACAGAAGGAGTGGTCTGATTTTAATCAAATTTGATACACTCATAAACAAAGACATAAGAAACGATATTCAGAAGTTTCAAGTTTGCAGTTCTTAAAAATAGTGCAGAAAATCGATTATATATATATGTAAATATCTATATATATATATTGTCATCCGCAGACAGATCTGGAAAAATAGTAGACTTTGATAAACAGTAGCTACTCTGGCATGTACGCATCGCTCATTCAGAGAAATGAATTAGAGCGCTCTAGCTATTGGGCGCGTGTAATGATATGCGCTAAAAAGTCTGCCTACTTCCACCGAACGCCCATAGCCCAGGGGTAGAGTCGCCGACTAAACGCCATTTCGGTCGGGTTTCAATCCTGGGTAAAAAGCAATCGCAGTCTAACCGTAATGACGAGCTGTGATACGGCGAAACAGATCTGTCTGCGGATGGCAATATATATATATATATATGTTACCTGAAAATAAATGTTGTCTTTTATTATGTCCACGTACTTTTGGACAACTCTGTAATCACATAGGCGTAAATATATATATATATATATATATAATTAAATTTAAAATTTAAAATTGTTAATTAAAATTAATGTATTTTTATTATATTAGTATATTAATTTTTATGAAAAACAAATTATATGATTATATTATGCACTACTATATTTATAAAAAAAAAGTTCATACCAGAGAACTCGGAATTGTAAAACTTTTGGTTCTCTTCACCTGGATATATATATATATATATATATATATATATATATATATATATATATATATATATATATAGCAGCATAGCAGCATGTAGTGCGGGTGTAGAAGAATCCAAAGGAGTATCCTGTAAATACAGTGGTAGGATAACTCTCTAAGAGAGCTCTAAATATATATGTATATAAATATATAGAAAACAAATTAAGACAGACACATTATTTCATGGTAAATCGGAAGTGTAGGCCTATTTCAGGTCTACCATCATCGTGTAATTTTTGTAAAATCCTTTGTACAATAAAGACGGAAGCTGATGCTGGCTCGCCTGAAACAAGCCTAAACTTCCAATTTACCATGAAATAATGTGTCAGTCTTAATTTTTCTTTTATATATATATATATATATATATATATATATATATATATATACCAACAGTTTTACAATTCCGAGTTCTAAGGCATTTACTTTTTTTATACAACAAACATTGTAGAGCATAATATAATCATATAATTAAATTAAGTTTATATAATAAAGATATATTGATTTTAATTAGCAATTTTAAATAAAATATTTAATTATATATATATATAGTGAAAAGTTTTATATGTATATATATATATATATTTAGAAGCTATAAAATGATGTTATCTATCTATCTATCTATATATATATATATATATATATAGAGAGAGAGAGAGAGAGAGAGAGATATGTCTGCCGGTATTTTCATATTTATTTATATATCAAACCAACTGTTACTTTACCTACCTACCTAGCTAGCTCGATATAGCTTTCTCGTTATTCTGTCTATCAAGTTATCTGTCTGTTCGTCTCAATGGATCTATCTATCTATCTATCTATCTATCTATCTATCTATCTATCTATCTATGTCGGTTCGTTGTCTATCTATCTATCTATCTATCTATCTATCTATCTATCTATCTATTCATATATATATAAAAGAAAACACACAATTCATCTAGAGTGGTTATAAGTTATAATCTATTTCGAGCAACTAATTAGCTTATTTCAACAGATAACGATATTATTTCGTATAAAAAGAGTTTATCTCATTAAAAGAGCAAAGAACCTACTTGCCAAAATACATTTTATCAGTAAAATCACTGAAAAACTACATAAGCACTTAAGATGTTCACATTATTACAACACCATCACATCATTAACATTATATACATACATACATATATATATATATGTGTGTGTGTGTGTGTGTGTGTGTGTGTGTGTGTGTGTGTGTGTGTGTGTGTGTGTGTGGATACTTTGGTTTTTAAAGGCGAAACTTTTTTTTACGGCCTGTAATACATATCAGTGAAAACGTGCATGCGTGCGCGCATGCGAGTCTGCAGGTTCATAATGTTTATTAGCCAGTTGATTGCGTTCTGATTGCTTTCCTGATCGACGCAAGTACTTGAACGGAAAGAAAAACAAATACATTAAAAAGAAATTTGGGATTCAAAGCCAAATATTGATTTCAGCACAAATCACACGGATGGAAATATTAAATGACGTGCTGGACCTCTATCGATAATAATAATAATAATCATAATAATAATAATAATCTATCTATCTCAATCGTTTCATTATCTATCTATCTATCTATCTATCTATCTATCTATCTATCTATCTATCTATCTATCTATCCGGAGAGTGATAGAGAAATTGTCTAAATTATGCAAAAATGAAAATAAAACTGACATGTCATTTTAATAGACATATTTTCTAAATATGAAATGACTCAGCGTTTCTCGTATGTCTTTTTCGTCTTTCCACGCATCAAATCGGAAATAGTCAATTAATTATGAAGGAATTGGCAAGAGACTACTTTTTTCTTTCTTTCTTTATTTTTTCTTTCTTTCTTTATTTCCTTCTTTCTTTCTTTCTTTCTTTCTTTCGCACTAAAATGACTCAGCGTCACTCGTTTGTCTTTTTCGTCTTTCCACGCATCAAATCGGAAATAGTCAATTATTTATAAAGGAATTGACAAGAGACCACTTTCTTTCTTTCTTTCTTTCTTTCTTTCTTTCTTTCTTTCTTTCTCACCGAAATGACTCAGCGTCTCTCGTATGTCTTTTTCATCTTTCCACGAATCAAATCGGAAATAGTAAATTATTAATGAGGGAATTGGCAAGAGACTACTTCTTTCTTTCTTTCTTTCTTTCTTTCTTTCTTTCTTTCTGAAATGACTAAGCGTTTCTCGTATGTCTTTTTCGTCTTTCCACACATCAAATCGGAAATAGTCAATTATTTATGAGGGAATTGGCAAGAGGCTATTTTCTACTTTTTTCCCTTCTTTTATTTATATAATTATTCTTTCTTTCTTTCTTTCTTTCTTTCTTTCTTTCACGTAGATCACTTCACGTTTCTAATATGTCTTTACTGTCTTTGTACGTGATCAAAACGGGCTAGTCCGTTATTTATGAAGTTATTGGCAGCGACTAATATACGTAGGCGCTAGCTCAGTTAGTACGAGAATGTACGAGAATAGTACGTGTTAGTACGAGAATGAAAAAAACAATGCCTACAACAGGTCGGGGATACTAAAATCAAACATGTACAGAAATTTAAATAACTGGAAATTTTCTGACAGTGACGGAAAGTGTGGTACTGAGATCCGAAGTCGTATTGGCATGACTATGGACATATTCCAAAGATTGAGTAGAGTATTGAGACAAGAAAATTTCATTGGAAACAAAGAAAAGATTACTGGACTTTGATATGATAACCGCTCTTCTAGAAGCAGGGTTACGGTTAAGGTAATTAAATCTGGACAATCTAAACGACAGACCGAAGCAGAAGAAATGTGGTTGTACAGAAAGATGCTGAGGATAAAGTGGACCGAACATGTGAGCAAGGTTCGGAGAGGATGTTGGTTGGTTGTTTTGGTTTTATGGCATATCAACCTTGGAGGGTCATTTATTGCCAACTAAATTTTTTATTTATTTATTGCTGGTAATACCTTTTTCTTTTCAACAATTTATTGTTGTTTTTATATTAGTTTTGTGTCTAGTAATACTTTTTTCTTTTTTGAGTCTCAAGATTCATTGGGATTTGTTTTTAAGGGCAGGGTCCCTAAGTCCTACCCTGTTATTTAACCCATAACTGGAGAGAAGGGATGGATTAATACCTTTCCCAAGGGCACCAGTGGCTAAGTGAATGCAGGGTATTTAACTGGAATTCGAATTCGGCTCACCGATTTCTCTTTTCGAGCCGATATCCACTGCACCACAACGCACATCCGTCACTATACGCTTACAGCACCTGGTATTCCCAAGTGGTCACTCATCTAAGTACTGACCAGGCTCAACGTTGCTTAACTTCGGTGATCGAGCGAGAACCGGTATATTCAACGTGATATGGCCGTAAGCCAATACGCTTACAACACCTGGTATTCCCAAGCAGCCACCCATCTAAGTACTGACCAGGCTCAATGTTGCTTAACTTCGGTGATCGAGCGAGAACCGGTGTATTCAACGTGATATGGCCGTAAGCCTGGAGAGTATATAAACGAAAAAGAAACTTATAGCTGTCATCAAACAGCTGAGGTTTGGGAGACATTTAATAAGGAAGGTGGGCTTGGGAAAATTGATGCTCACGGAACATATCGCAGGGAAGTTATTGGGACACGTAATGAGGAAGGAGGGCTTGGAGAATCTAATACCCACGGGGACGGATAGAGCGAAGAGCGACACGGTAAAGCAACGCGAGACAATTTACAGGCAGTGGCAATTCTACAGACAGAAGGGGTTAATGTCCCGCCATAATTTTGGCTGGCTCCTCTGTTGGTCCCCACACTTTTAAATGCTTCAAAAATTTATGAAACTGATCAGTCTCTGATTTTGATAAGATTAGATCTTCAGCACTTTTCCCTCTGCATTTTTTTTTTCGTTTAGCTTTTTAAGGACACATACAGAGACCAATTTGAAAGAAAAACAAACAAAATAAAACAACCAGATAAATAGAAACAGACATGTTGTTAGGGAGGGAAACAGAATTAATAGTCATATTTTCATATCGGAAGGAAGACGTTAATTAGAAATAATGTCCCCAACTTGATATGTAGATACACAAGCAGTCAGTGATTTATGGCCGAGTGAAAGAATTGGTCAATAATTTTCTCCAATCTACTGAAGACAATCGGCATCGAATTCTCAGACGCTGCTTGAGCTTGTCCCCTTCCTCCTAAAAAATCTCGGCCCTTATGTTTACACCTCCCCCCACTTTCAGAGTTCCATAATCTCCACTTTTGATAGTCTTCAGCAAGTGGATGGTGAGGCAGGTTTCGGGAGAGATACCAAATGATTTACAAATGACTATACAGAATCCATAGCTAAATCCGCTGCTAAGAAGGTCGGTTCTTTGTGTAGGACCAGGAAGTTTTTTTCGCCTGAAACAATCCTGCACATATATAAATCTACCATCCGCCTGTGCATTGAATACGACTGCCATATCTGGTCGGATGCTCCTGGTCCACCTAGAGGTCGTTGACAAAATCCAACGGAGAATCTGTAATGTGATCGATTCCGACTTGGTAGCTCAGATCCGGTCACTTTCTCACTTTCTCACCGGTGCAATGTGGCTTCCCTGTGTCTCTTCTACAAATACTTTTATGGCTTCTGCTCAGATGAACTTAGCTCACTGGTACCCCCCACATACATGAATTTGCTCGAGCCACAAGATTAGCAACTAGGTCCCACTCTTTTACTGTGAAAGAAAAACAAAATAAAAGAACCGGATAGATAGAAACAGACATGTTGTTAGGGAAAGAAAGAGACTTAATAGTTATATTTTCATATCGGAAGAAAGACGTTAATTAGAAATAATGTCCCCAACTTGATACGTAGATACACAAGCAGTCAGTGATTTATGTCCGAATGAAATAATTGGTCAATAATTTTCTCCAATCTACTGAAGATAATCGGCACCGAATTCCCAGATTCCGCTTGAGTTTGTCCCCCACCTCCTAAAAAAGTCTCGGCCCCTATGTTTGCACGCCACACTTTCAGAGTTCTATAATCTCCATTGTTGGTAGCAAGTGGGTGGTGGGGCAGGTTTCAGGAGAGATGAGAAAAGAAAAAGTCATGAGAGCGGCAAGGATTAGGGATATGTGGAGGTCCATAATCGACTATGTTTCGGGATTCTGGCATCATTTCTGTCAGAGTTCTAGCGAAACTGGAAAGGCAGCCTTACAACCTAGGCATCACAGTAATACACGAACCATTGTCATAAGACTCTGAAGAATTAGATAAGATTTATAACGCCTTAGACAACGCCAAGAGTCAGTGCTATCGCTAGGCATCATCGTCACTACGCAAGACTTCAGTGTTAAAATGGAGGTGCAGAAAATAGAGAAAAGAAATAGAGAAATTAATTACAATCTTCAGAAATGATGAATGAAAGACGAGATAATGACATTATTGGCAAATACGGGCTTTAATCATGCGACGAACGCGGAGCAGAGTGACCTCAATGATGAGTAGCGATCTAACAATTAATGACTTACGCTGTGTTGCGTTGAAACACGTACGGATAGAGAAGTTAAGCAAAATCGATACTGGTTAGTAACTGAATAGGAGACCTCTTCCGAATGCTAAAGAATGTAAGCTTTGATTTGCGCGTTTGTGTAATTTATGACGACTCATAATTAGAACTGTGTCTTTTCACCGGATCTGTTCAACTTGTACAACGAGAATATTTTGAGGACCCTAGAAGTTATGCCTGGATTCGTAATCGGAGGCCACATTTTAAACAACCTAAGGTACGCAGATGATACAGTGCTGATAGCAGACACAGAAAGGAAACTACAAGACCTCCTACAGAAGGTAGCAGAAGAAAGTAACAAGAAAGGACTAGAAATAAACTGCACGAAAACCGAATGCATGGTCATCAGTAAAAAGGGCAACACAATATACCAAATACAGGTCGGGGATACTAGAATCAGGCAGGTACAAAAATTTAAATACCTGGGAAGTGTTATAATAGGAGACGGAAAGTGCGACACAGAGATCCGAAAGCGAATTGGCATGGCGAATGAAGCATTCCAGAAGTTGAGTAAGGTATTAAGAAACAGGACAATTTCACTAGAAACAAAGAAGAGAGTACTAGATTGCTACGTGCTGTCCGTCCTTCAATGACAGTGGATGCTGGACAATACCATCAAAGATGAAGGAAAAACTTCAAGCAAGTGAAATGTGGTTCTACAGAAGGATGCTGCGAATATCATGGCTCGAGTATGTGAGAAATGATGAAGTCTTAGAAATTATGGAAACAAAAAGGAATTTAATACTGAGCATCAGGAAGAGACAGCTGAAGTTTCTGGGACACGCAATGAGGAAGGAGGGCTTGGAGAATCTGATACTAACAAGCCAGATAGAGGGAAAAAGAGACAGGGGAAAGCAACGGATAACATATTTGAAGGACCTAATCAGTTGGATGACAGAACGAGGGTTGCATGGTGTAACAGAAGGCGTTTTCAGTGCCAGCAGGGATAGGGAAACGTGGAAAGCCATGATCGCCTACGCCCTGAATGGACGGGGCACATAGAAGAAGAAGAAGAAGAAGAAGAAGAAGAAGAAGAAGAAGAAGAAGAAGAGACGGGTTCTAGGTCTAGGGTGGTCCAAAAAGAGATGGACATTTTAATTCACATTCTGTGAATAAATGTCCGTTTACTTTGCATTTTTCTTAAGAGGTAATTAAAAATACGTGGTAATTAAAAATAGGTAATTAAAATAAAAATAGGTAACAAGTCCAAGAATTTAATTACCTAGGAAGTGTTCTAACAGGAGATGGAAAGTGCGACACGGAGATCCGAAGGCGAATTGGCATGGCAAAGGACGCGTTCCAGAAGATGAGCAAAATACTAACACACAGGAAGATCTCAATAGAAACGAAGAAAAGAGTGCTAGACTGCTACGTGATGTCAGTTCTTCAGTACGGCTGTGAATGCTGGACAATATCATCGAAAATGAGGACAAAACTGGAAGCGGCCGAAATGTGGTTCTACAGAAGGATGCTACGGATATCGTGGACTGAGCATACAAGCAACGACGAAGTGTTAGAAAGAATGTCAACAAAATGGAAATTGATGCTGAGCATCAGCAAGAGACAACTGAAGTTCCTGGGACATGCAATGAGGAAGGAGAGCCTGGAGAACCTGATACTGACTGGACAGATAGAAGGAAGTAGAGACAGAGGAAGGCAGCGGATAACATATTTGCAGGGCCTGATCAGGTGGATGACGGAACGGGGGTTGACAGGAGCAACAGGAGCAAACATACTAAGAGCCACAAGGGATAGGGAGACGTGGAGATCCATGATCGCCTACGTCCTGAAGGGACAGGGCACATAGAAGAAGAAGAATTAAAATACGTGGACGGAGAAGTTAAGCAACAAATAAGTTTGAAAGAAAACGAACCAAAGAAGATAATTATTCCAAATATTCATAATAATCGTCTCCATTATAATAAATCTGCATATATATATATATATATATATATATAGACTAAACTATCGCCCGGTTCCCACTCCACCCTCGTCTATTGAACAGGTGAAGAGGCTCATACCTTGTTCCCCGTTTAGGATGTGGTTTCCGGCTTTCTCTCTTCCAACCATTTCACTCTTTTCTTTTTTCTTTTTTTTAATTGGAGTAGATAGACTAAACTATCGCCCGGTTCCCACTCCACCCTCGTCTATTGAACAGGTGAAGAGGCTCATACCTTGTTCCCCGCTTAGGATGTGGTTTCCGGCTTTCTCTCTTCCAACCATTTCACTCTTTTCTTTTTTCTTTTTTTTTTTCAATTGGAGTAGATAGACTAAACCATTGCCCGGTTCACACTCCACCCTCTATTGAACAGGTGTAGAGGCTCGTCCCTTGTTCCCTGTTTAGGATGTGGTTTCCGGCTTTCTCTTTCCCAATCTTTTCACTCTTACTTAGCCCCCTGCACATCAGTGGTGTTACCGCCTTGCTCGGGGTGATATGACTATATATATATATATATATATATATATATATATATATATATATGTATATATAGGTATAGATGTCCAGTCCGCAAACGGTGAGGATAATCCAACAAGATTAACTCAATATAAAATATTAAGTGTTATATGTATATAGAGAGCTCAATGGATGTTTTCCAGAGCAATTTTATATTTATAAAGGAAAACTCAACACGTCATTTGGTTATAAATTATAATTCTTTTCTATGAGATTAATTATGTCATTTCCTCAGACATTACAATATTCCTTCCATTTGGTACAAATAATTTTACCGGAATAAGTATTTTCTTTAACTGCACGACGGCCTGGGCAATCACAGACAGATCTGATGCCAATGCCTATGTCCCGATTCTCTTTTCCTCTTTCTTTTTTCCTTCTTCTTATTTTTTTGTACCAAATGGAAGGAATATTGTAAGGTCTGATGAAATGAGCTAATTAATCTTATAGAAATGAATTATCATTTATAACCAATTGAAAAGAGGTTTTGAGTTTTCCTTTATATATATATATATAATTCTAAAAGTTTATGTGAAAAACCCTTCAATAACTACTACGTACTATGTACAGGGTTTCGCCATCCTTTCAAAAACGCCTTAGACCTCACTAATACAGATATGTTTATCAACTACCAATTCCAGGCCAGAGCATTAAAAAAAAAACCTACCACTTGGCCGGGTTATGCTCTCTCTCACACCTCTCTCTTCTTCGCACATCTTCTCTTGCTTCCTCCAACTCCTATGCATTTTCTTATTTCTTCTTCTTTGATAAACCCAAACGCCGGGTCATCAAAGGCTGTATATGACCATACTTTATTTTCTACTGTTAAACCAGGCGCCTTTCTCTGACATTTTCACCATATCCCTTAACTACCTTTCTCCTTCAATCCAATTTTTTCTCTTTTTGTTAAACGTCTATTTTTACAATCCCCAATTCTGATTTCTCATTTTGTCTACCCCCGCTTT
The DNA here is from genome assembly GCA_037127315.1 of Ascarosepion bandense. Classification (NCBI taxonomy): domain Eukaryota; kingdom Metazoa; phylum Mollusca; class Cephalopoda; order Sepiida; family Sepiidae; genus Ascarosepion; species Ascarosepion bandense. The sequence goes on from JBBBDQ010001502.1 coordinate 571,122, forward strand.
TTTTCTTTTAATCATTTCACCCCAAGCAAGACATTCCACTGTCACTATTGCACAAGAGGATACATAGGGTAAGGTGATGAGAAAGAGTGGTTAAATATAGGAAATGTCAGAAGGAGGGTGATAGACAGTTAGTGATACAGAGGATGAAGTTTGGGTAGGTGGGAAGAGTGTTTGAGAGAATGGAAGCGAGTTAGTGTGCTAGGAGGTGTCTATTGACTTTACATTTAAACTCCTGGGGACTGTAACTGTCGGGAAAGCAAGCATGTGGAAGGGAATTCCACAGGCGTGAAGTGCCAGAAAAGAACCTGTTGGAGTAGAAATTGCGGTTGCATTTTATCGGTTTCACTGTAAAAGGGTGGGACTTAGTTGCTAGTCTAGTATCTCGTGCAAATTCGTACCTAGGGGGCACCAGTGATCTAAGTTCATCGGAACAGAAACCTTGAACGTATTTATAGAATAGGCACAGGGAAGCCACGTCACGCAGGTGAGAGAGTGACTGCAGCCGGTCTGCCAAGTCGGTATCGATCACATTACAGACTCTCCGTTGTATTTTGTCAAGAACCCCGAGGAGAACAGCAGGGGCAGCCAACCAGATGTTTTTTTTAATAGTATCACCCCAAGCAAGGCATTCCACTGCCACTATTGCGCTTGGGGCTACATAGGGGAAGGTAAATAGAAAGAGTGGTTAGATATAGGAAATGTCAGAAGTGGGGTGATAGATAGTTGGGAGGATGGGAAAAGTGTTTGAAAGAATGGAAGCGAGTTAGTGTGTTAGGAGGTGTCTATTGACCTTACATTTAAACTCTTGGAGTTTGTAGCCGTCGGGGTAGCAGTCATGTGGAAGGGAATTCCACAGTCGGGAAGTGCGAGAAAAGAAACTGTGGAGTAGAAGTTGCGGTTGCATTTTATCGGTTTCACTCTAAAAGGGTGGGATCTAGTTGCTAATCTAGTATCTCGTGCAAATTCGAACCTATGGGGCACCAGTGATCTAAGTTCGTCGGAGCAGAAGCCATGAAAGTATTTATAGAAGAGACACAGGGAAGCCACGTCGCGCCGGTGAGAGAGAGACTGCAGGCGTTCTGCCAAGTCAGTATCGATCACATTACAGACCCTCCTCTGTACCTTGTCGAGAAGCCCAAGGAGAATAGCAGGGGAACCCGACCAGATATGGCAACACTATTCAATGCCCGGGCGGATGGTAGATTTATAAATGTGCAGGATAGATTCAGACGGAAAAAACCTCCGGGCCCTGCACAGAGAACCGACTTTCATAGCAACGGATTTAGCAATGGATTCGATATAGTCATTCCACTTGAGGTCCGCTGAAAGTGTGAGACCAAGGAGACTTAGTGTTTTACTCTCTGGGAGGCAAGCCTGGTCCATGCTAATGGGGACTATTTTTACAATCCACAGTTCTGATTTCTCATTTTCTCTAACCCCTTTACCTCACACACATAATTTATCAATATAAGGTAGAGAATTTTCCATTATCCTTCAAAAAATAGCGTTTACTATCTGGTAAAAAATTGTCCTTTCAATGTCGAAAAAAATGTACACTTTGTAGGAGATTGTAATTTGTACATTTTCTAAACTATATTTATATATATATATTTAAAAAATATTAGGATGAGAACTATTTTAACTTTTATGGGGCATATTGACAGAAAATAAACAATTTAATTCAAGTAATTTTACTTGATTTACTCAACAAATGCTTTAACAAGAAAAAATATTTGTTACAAAATAAATTTAACATTAAATATAATAGCCTTTTGCTTTGATCACAGCATTCATTCTGTTAGACATTGACATCATAAGCTTCTTCATGTATCTAATGGTATCTCCTGCCAAGCAGCTTGTATTTGTTCCCAAAGTGTGTCTTGATTCATCAATTTTTTTAATTTAAAATATCCCATAGATGTTCAATAGGATTGAGACCAGGGCTTTGTGGGGGCCAATTCAAATTCCGAAGCCATCCTTCTTCCTTTTTATTTAAATAATTCTTTCAAAGGTTTGGCTTTTCGCCCTGTATTTGAATTTCAGTGAGATTTTTAGGAAAATCACCCCAGTCCTAATACTTTTGCACATTACCGGTAGTATGCAAAAGTGTTAGGTCCGGGGTGATTTTAAACTTTATTTTGATGCCTCATAAAAGATAAAATAGTTCTTATCCTGATTCTTTTGCACAGTACTATATATATATATATATATATATATATATATATATATATATATTCTTTATTTGTAAACGAGTTATTACGCGACCTAGGTTTCTACCATGTGGTGTCTTCAGGCGATTTGCAATAACTGATTTTACCGTTTATCTTTTTTTCAAGAACGCCCGATTAACGGTTTTTTTGAACGCTCACGTGACGGGGAATTTTTGAACGCGCATATTTTAAAATTACAAGAAATTATAACGTTTGCATCCTTGGTTGTATGAACCTAATAGGTATCTTATAGTATGGTTACACTTAGTCATAATTTCTGTCTTTTATTCAATAGTTCACGCAGTCAGGTTAGCCAAATGCAGACGACAATTCTACTCCTGCAGCTTCTTCTCTCGCACTTCCCGCCTGTGGAACTCGCTCCCGTATTCTTGCTTTCCTGACGGCTACAACCTCCAGAAATTTAAATGTAAAGTTAATACTCATCTACTAACCACTGGACTCTAGCTCTCTCCCCACCCCTGTATAACCTTCCCTTTCTCTCCACCTATGTATCTGTCATCGCACCTGCTTTCTATTGCTCCTTTCTAACTAGTTTGTACTCCTCACTCTTTTCTAATTAATCTTTGTACAGTTATGTAGCCCCCAGCTCATCAGTGACATTTCTGCCTTGCTCGGTGTGAAATGATTAAAAAAAAAATAGCATAATCGCTAACTTTTCTTCCTGGCTCAGTCTACATATTTTACAAGTTTTATAGTGAAAAAAAAAAATGGTAAGCCTTACAACAGTGGCAAAATGTGTAGACTGTGTCAGCAAAAAAAGTTAGAGATTATGCTATTCTCAAACAAAAACTAATTATTGAATGCAAGAACAGAAATGATGATGACGAGAAACTTAATAATGTATATGTTGCTGTCATTTTGGACTACATATCAATATAAATACTTTGCCAACATTTTTGACGGCACGGACCCACAAGAGGAACAGGAAAAAATTAAACAATAACCCACTTAATATACTTGTATAAATGGATGCCAAAACAATGAAGGTGAGATATGGTAAAAATGTTGAAACATTTCTAAGAAGAACGATAGGAAGTCGGGGAAAGCCATCATCACCCTCCTCCTGAAGGAACAATATTTTCACACTTTGGTATTGTTAATCTCTGTAAAAACATTAATATTTATAAAATGGACGCATAAAATAGTCAGTCAGTTAAATACCATACGTAATGCACTCTTGGGCGATCATGTCTCGAAAAAGACATGACTGACTGCACAGAAGATTTTCTCGCAGTAGGTTTCCATTACTTTTTGCGGTAGATTAGTTGACAGCCAAGGCTATAGAACCCAATCTGTCCTCTGTCTCTTTTTTATTTATTTTTTAATCATATCACCCCAAGCAAGGCGATAACGCCACTGATGCGCAGGGGGCTACGTAAGAATAAAAAGATTGGAAAAGAGAAAGCCGGAAACCGCATTTTAAACAGGAAACAAGGGATGAGCCTCTTCACCTGTTCAATAGATGTGGGTGGAGTGTGAACCGGGCGATAGTTTTGTCTATCTACTCCAATTGAAAAAATAAAAATAGAGTGGAAAGATTGGAAAAGAGAAAAACCAGAAACCGCATCCTAAACAGAAAACAAGTTATGAGTTAAATAATAATATGACTAATATTAACTACTCGATTGGATATTATAATATCCTTGACATCCCAGTTGTTCAATATAGTTTCAGTATAGTTTCAAAATAAATCAAAAGAAAATAATACAACTATTTTACATGTGTCCGGAGACAATAGTCGTCTTCTCTTAAAGGGAACATCAGTTGTCTTCCCTTTTTGAGGGAACTCTTTTTTATCTGGGGTCAGTTGCTTTCCTGACTTTGATATGTATAGTCACCAGGAGCGCTGCGGGCGTAACGGTATCTAATTTCTTTGCTATATTTTCTAAAACATTCTCATCCATTTGGGCTACATGAACATTTTTCTTGTTTTCGGACGTACTTAAACATTCTTAATGTATTGTACTTGTTTTTGTTATATTAAAGGCTTATTTGTTATTGCCATGTAATTTGTTCTTTTTACTAGACGTGCTACAGCAGTGTCAGTCAGTCAGTTAAATGCCATACGTGATACACGCTTGGGCGATCATGTCTCGAAAGAGACATGACTGACTGGGAAGAAGATTATCCCGCAGTAGGTTGCCATTGCTTTCTGCGGTAGACTGGTTGCCGACCAAGGCTATAGAACCCAATCTGTCCTGTTATTTGAACCATAGCTGGAGGGAAGAGACGGATTAATATATTTCCCAAGGGTATTTGTGCGTATATGATTGCAACGAATTCAACTGAAAATCGAACTCGGCTCTCCGATTTCTCGTTCCGAGTCGACATCCACTGGACCACAACGCACATCCTTTACGGCTGTGTATTAATGTTTATATTAGTATCGCATAACTAGAAATATCGCCGGTTCGCAACCCATACTAATACCGGCTTGTGTCAGCTGCTCCATCCCCGAGTTGTTTAACCAGGGTTCTTTTCCATTTGGACCAGTTCACTGTCTCGCTCTCCCATGATTCCGTGTTGATGCCCAAAGCCTTCATGTAGGGCTTAATGATGTCACTATACCGTGGCTCTGACTGCGCGGTGGGTTTCCTTTCCAAAGGCCAGATCTCCATACAGAAGGACTTCTGGGATGTAGCCGTCTGGCATGCGCTGGACATGGCCTAGCCAGCGAAAAAAGGTTGACGATTTCAAATCTTTTCATTTGTACAATCTTATTTCATAAAATAACGACAAGCATCCGTATTTATGATTTGAACAAACATAAACGTGAATAAAATATTTTGTTGACGTTGTTAAGCTCAATCATGCAACGATGCGATAGAAGAAATTTTTACGGATATTTTATTGTCATAAAATACGGCAGGGGTTTAGTCGATCAGCAACGGAAGATTCACCAGGGATTTAAAATGAGAAAACCGTGAAATTTTCACGAGTTAACACTAATATATATAATTCAGTTTTATGGCCGTGGTTAGCTTTATGGTTATAGTGAACGTTCAGGTTGCAAGTGTTGATAAAGTTTTAAACGATTTTTGTTCATAATTATTACAGTAAAGGTTTAGTTCGATTTGTTTTACGGCATATCAATCCCGATGGGTTATTTAATGCCGAGGATATTTTTCGAATAGATTTGTATGAATAGAATATGTATTCTTCGTAAGAAATGAGTTTGTAGATCAGGGTTTGAATTTATTTTGTTTTACGGCTTATCAACCTCAATGGGTTATTTAATGCCGACAAGATTTTTACAATAGATTTGTATGAATAGAATATGTGTTCTTTGTAAGAAATCAGTTTATAGATCAAGGTTTGGATTTATTTTTTTTTACAGTATATCAACCTCAATGGGTTATTTAATGCCGACAAGATTTTTACAGTAGATTTGTAGGAATAGAATATGTATTCTTTGTAAGAAACAGTTTGTAGATCAGGGTTTGGATTTATTTTGTTTTACGGCATATCAACCTAAATGGCTTATTGTTGTGGATTCTGGTTGAGAAACCACAGAAAATAATAAATAACATGAGCAGAGATGGACATAGAAAATGTAAGTTATATTAAACAAAAGTATGCAAATTGGAACACGGGTTAGTCAATTTAGGAATACTGGGAATACTGTTAGTAGGAATCTATATATACAGTCTTGTAGTGATGAAGTATGTCCAGGTAATGAGTCTATATCCAAAACACCTCCAACTTAATGACCAACTAAGCGGCTGTACAACTCAACCCTCTCTGACAATTACTGCCGTTCTCTGTATAGGCAGCATTATATGTACATATCAGGCGAGTCCATTTTTATGTGCAGAAAGGGGTGATCTCCAACACTCCTCCATAGCTTCTTTTTTGCAAGGAGCTAGCATTTTTTTGTTTTTGTTTGTGATCTAATATTATCAACGGCTTAAAAAATATTACTTTTTTCATCGCGACAACGTTTCTTGAAAATGACAAGCTTGGCTCTTTATTCAATCTTTGGTTTATGTGGCACACTTGTTCGCCTGGTTTGAAAGTTTTTCCCGTAACTATCGATGTAATAAATACAGGTTGCATATTCTTCTTAGCCTACAACCAACGACATTGCCTGTCACATAGCCGGCTGCTGAGCGTCCGACACACGGCAACGAGTGGTAATCGGCCAGGCGTCTGACTCGCGTCCGATCCCGCTAACGTGACACTTAGCTTACAACGAACGACATAGCACGAGTTAATGGGTAAATCCCATAGGTTAAATTTCTGCATTCAATCCGTTTCTACTAGGTTATGTGTGTTTATCGTCACAAATATTTTTAATTTTTTGATTTTTCCTTGAGATTTTACATTCACGATAATTTTGCCTTCGAATTTAATCTTTTTTCTGTTACTGATTAAGCACTTTTTTGAGTGTATAACATGGTCGGTTTTTCAACTTCCGCCATGTCTGTAAATTTATTATTGTTAAGTCTGATCCCGAATCTAATTGCAATTTGGTCTCATTCTTATTGAAGAAGTATGTCCGGGTAATGAGTCTATACCCAAAACATCTCCAACTTAATATGCAACAAACTTACTGACCAACTAAGCGGCTATACAACTAATCAGCCCTCTCCGACAATCACTGCTGTTCTCTGTCTTGGCAGGATTGTATGTACACATCAAGCGAGTCCATTCTTATGCGCAAAAAGATGTGATCTCCAACACTATTTAATGCAGATAAGATTTTTACAGGAGATTTGTATGAATAGAATATATATTCTTTGTAAGAAATCAGCTTGGAAATCAGGTTGTGGGTTTATTTGTTTTAAGGCATATAACCTCATATAAACCTCAATGGGTTGTTCAATGCCGACGAGATATTTACAATAAATTCGTATGAATAGAATATGTATTATTTGTAAATAAATTACTTTGTAGATCCGGTTCTGTTGATGTATTTTTGTACAGAGGGTTTTATCGTGAATTGTATTACTGGTACATATATATATATATATATATATATATATATATATATATATATATATATATATTTTTTTTTTTTCTTTTTTTTTTTTTCTTAAAAAATATATTGCCGCTATTTTTTTAATTTTTTTTTTTACAAAAATATAATGTTGGTAATATTTTTTTGCAAAAATATATTGCTGGTAATAATTTTTTCCTTAAAATTATATTGCTGGTAATTTACCCCCGATAAATATCGAAAATGGACAATCGAAAAAATCGGGTTATAGAAGGAATGGTCCTATTTTAATCAAAATTGATACACTCATAGACAAAGACATAAGAAACGATATTCAGAAGTTTCATGGTTGCAGTTCTTACAATATTGCAGAAAATCGATCATAATATATATATATATATATATATATATATATATATATATATATATAATGCAAGATGTTTGTGTCTGTGTCTGTTTTTCTGTCAGTATGTTTGTATCATTTCAGCCCTTTTATTTTAGTTTTTGCTTCGGGTTTTGCTTCGATTTATTTTAGTTTTTGCTTCGATACAAGGAAATCAAAATTTGACTTACATCCATTCATTTTTCTTTCAGTCTACGGTTTCGTTTTAACTAGAAACAACTATTGTTTTTTAGTCTTTCGTGCCAACGTCCAAAGAGTCTGACCTACAGGACCATGGATTAGTTTTAAAGCTTTCATTACACCCGAGCAATGCCGGGCTATAGTGCTATTATATATATATATATATATATATATATATATATATATATATATATATGAGTGTGTGTGTGTGTGTGTGTGTGTGTGTGTGTGTGTGTGTGTGTGTGTGTGTGTGCGCATTCTTCTCGACGAATATATCTTTTACATTTACGCTGATTAGGATAGTAATTGAAAAAAATAATAAAATAAAAACGTTTTAAGCATTTAATTAACGAAAGTTGAATACTGGATAAGTATCATTTTTTCAGTAGTATATTGTTCAACAGTATATATATATATATATATATATATATATATATTGTCATTCGCAAACAGATCTGTTTTGCCTTATCACAGCTCATCAGTACAGTTAGACTCCGATTGCTTTTTTACCCAGGATTAAAACCCGACCGATATATATATATATATATATATATATATATATATATATATATATATATATATTGTTTTTCTTTAATCCGAAGTGGAAGAGTAGGAAGGTAAATTCCAAGAACCTGATCCTAATCAATATTAAAAATTTTTAATATTAAAAAGTGATGCAGGCAGAGAGCTCAATGTATCCGCTCTACAGACTCTGCACATTTTTTCCCCGGATTATTCCTTGCGACACCTTTGAATTTTGAAAATTTTCCCTAATATATATATATATATATATATATATATATATATGTGTGTGTGTGTGTGTGTGTGTGTGTGTGTGTGTTGACAATGCATGTTCTAAAATGATATATTGAAAATGACTATTCCCCACTAATTTTATCTGAGTTTACATATATACATATATATAAATGGGGTTGACAGTGCATGTTTTAAAATGATATGTTAAAAATAGCTATTCCCCACTAAATTTTATGTGAATGTATATACATATATATATACACACACACAAATAAACGAGTCGACAATGAATGTTTTAAAATGACATGTTAAAAATGCCATTTCCTCACTAAATTTTATGTGAATTTACATATATATATATACGCGCATCGTTCATTCACCAATGAATTAAAACACTTTTAGCTATTGGGCGTGAATAATGATAATATACACGCTAAAAAGTTTTCCTTCTTCTACCGAGCGCTCATAACTCAGCGGTAGAATCGCCTACTAACGCCAATTCGGTCGGGTTTCAATCCTGGGTAAAAGCAATCGGCTTTCTAAATCTACTGATGAGCTGGGATACAGCGAAACAGACCTGTCTGCGGATGACTATATATATGTTACTTTTCATTTACAAAGAATAATTTTAGCCTTCATCTCGCTGTTAGAGCGAGTGTAACGTAGGTTCTAATCAAAATAGGAATTTGAAAGACAGGACGGGAAACGTGGTGTTCCTAAACCATTTCTGGATATTTTGTGAAAGTGGTGACGTGTTTTCTTTTTTTTTTTTTTTTCTACCTTCATTTTCCTGTCACTCACCGTTGATATTCCTATTATCTTCGCGCCCACGGGCATGTTTCTCCTAATATAATTCACATACCTGCGCATGCTCTTTCCTTTTAAATTCTGCACGGCACAAGCGTTATTTTCCACAGTTTCGCCATTAGAACTGCGCCTCCGGCCGGGTTCCTCATTTTCGTGCTCATGCCGCAAACGTCATTCTACTTTGAATCCATTTGGCTAATTTCTTCTTCTGACAACGCACAAGGTTTATCTGGCAGTAAACCCCATCACACACACACACACACACACACACACACACACACACACACACACACACGCATATATATATATATACAGTACTGTGCAAAAGTATTAGGACAAGAACTATTTTATCTTTTATGAGGCATCAAAATAAAGTTTAAAGTCACTCCTGTCCTAACACTTTTACACACTACTGGTAGTGTGCAAAAGTATTAGGACAGGGATGATTTTCCTAAAAACCTCACTGAAATTCAAATACAGAGTGAAAAGCCAAGAAAATTGCTAATAAATATTGATTATTTAAAACTAGGTGTAAAAGAAATGTATTAAAAAGAAGTAATTTTCCCTATTTTCTATTAAACAAGTTATTTTGAAATTACTCATTATTCTATAATCCTTGGATATGACTGACTTTTTTCTTATCCCCACCCTCTCGAATTGATAAATCTAATGTTACTTCGCAAGACACACTTTCGGAACTAATACAAGCTGCTTGGCAGGAGATACCATTAGATACGTTGTGATGTGAATGCCTGACAGAATGAAGGCTGTGATCAAAACAAAAGGCTATTATACTCAATATGAAATTATTTTTGTAACATATTTTTTCTTGTTAAAGCATTTGTTGAGTAAATCGTATAAAATTACTTTAATTAAATTCTTTATTTTCTGTCAATATGCCTCATACAAGATAAAATAGTTCCTTCCCTGATACTTTTGAACAGTACAGTATATATATATATATATAATTTGAGTAGATAGATCTATCAATTGGAGTAGATAGATCTATCTATCGCCCGGTTCACACTCCACCTACGTCTATTGAACAGGTTAAGAGGCTTATCCCTTGTTCCCTGTTTAGGATGTGGTTTCCGGCTTTCTCTTTTCCAATCTTTTCACTATTACGTAGCCCCCTGCACATCAGTGGAGTTACCGCCGTGCACGGGGTGATACGATTAAAAAGATATATATATATATATATATATATATATATATATATTGATTGATTGATTGATTGATGGATTGATTGTTTAATTACTTAGTTTTGGTCATAAAATTAGACCGGTGCACATTTATATTAAAAAGTGTTCAATACAATTATATTGTAGAACTTTTGAAAATTTTCTATTTTAAACGAGTTATTACGCGACCTAGGTTTCTACCATGAGTGGTGTTTTCGGGCGATTTACAATTTAGTTATTGCAAATCGCATAAAGACACCAATCATGCTAGAAACCCAGGTCGTGCAATAACTCGTTTAAAATGGAATATATATATATATATATATATATATATATATATATATATATATATATCCAGATGAAGAGAACCAACAGTTTTAGAATTCCGAGTTCGCCGGCATTTTTTCTTTTTCTTTAATGTGCCTTGTCCTTTCAGGACGTAGGCAATCATGGCCTTCCACGTCTCCTTAGCCCTGGTGGCTCTTAGCACGCTTTCTCCTGTTACACCACGCAACACCCGTTCTGCCATCCACCCGCTCAGACTAATCAAGTACGTTACACGCTGCTAAACCTCTGTCTCTACTTTCCTGTATCTGGCCTGGTAGCATCAAGTTCTTTAAGCCCTCCTTCCTCATTGCATGTCACAGGAAGTTTCGCTGTCTCTTAGTGATGCTGAGTATTAATTTCTTTTTCGTTTCCGTCCTTTCCAAAATCTCATCATTCTCACATGCTCGATCCATGATATCTGCACGATCCTGCTGTAGAACAACGTTTCAATTGATTCAAGTTTTTTCTTCATATTTGATGATATTGTCCAGTATTAACGAATTGACATCACATAACAATTCAGTACTCTCTTCTTTGTTTCTAGTGAAACTTTCCTGTCTCTTAATACTCTACTCAGCTTTTAGAATGCTTCCTTTGCAATACTAATTCGCCTTCGGATCTCTGTGTCGCATTTTCCGTCTTCTGTTAGAACACTTTCCACGTATTTAAATTGTACCCTTTTGATTTTAGTATCCCCCACCTGTATTTGTCATTTTGGTCTGCTCTTTTTGCTGATGACCATGCATTCGGTTTTCTTGCAGTTTATTTGCAGTCCTTTCTTGTCACTCTCTTCAGCTACCTTCTGTAAGATGTCTTGTAGTTTCCTTTCCGTGTCTGCTATCAGCACTGTATCATCTGCGTACCTTATGTTGTTCAAATTGCGGCCTTCGATAACGAATACTGGCATAAGTTTAATAGATCCGGTCTAACTATCCTAAACTGCAGGACACTGCATACGATGATTACGTCTACGTACTAGATTGACCTACCCAGTTACATTTGCCTTAATCACTTAACCTCGTATTGATATATATCCCTTTCCGGGACATATCACTTCTGTAGGGGGTCTTGTAGTTTCTTTTCCGTGTCTGCTATCAGCACTGTATCATCTGCGTACCGTATGTTGTTCAAATTGTGGCCGCCGATGACAAATCATGGTATAACATGTAGGGTCCTCAGAATAGTCTCGTTGTACAAGTTGAATAGTTTCGGTGAAAAGACCCATCCTTGTCTTACGCCTCTTTCAATCTTTGTTTTCCTGATGAATTCGTTACCTGTCCGTATGCATTTTTTTAAAATGGTCAATGCAAAAAATATTCTTGAGCATAATATAATTGAATTTGATTTTTACTGAGTTCAATTTTGTCTTATGTAAACTAAAGTAATTTTAAATAAAAAGAAACAATTTTATATATATAGAGTTAAATTGTAATGATGTCTTATGCCTATATTGCTGGGTTTTTTTTAGTAGTTTCATGATAGAAAGACATTATTTTCAAGATATAGTCAATTAGTCAGTTAAGTGCCATACGTGATACATTCTTGGGTGATCATATCCCAAAAAAGACATGACTGACTGGGCAGAAGATTATCCCGGAGTAGGTTGCTATTGCTTTCTACTGTACACTGGTTGCGAGCCAAAGCTTATAGAAACCAGTATGTCCTGTTATTTAACCCATAACTAAAGGGAGAAAAGATATAGATTAACAATATGTTATGTAATAAAAAATGGGGGATCAGTTTATTACATCATAGCAATAGAAAACCGATCCCCCACTTTATGCCCAGTAACAGCTTTAATTATGCTTCCAACTATTAAATTCAGTCAGTCAGTTAAGTGCCATACGTGATACACGCTTGGGTGATCATGTCCCGAAAAAGATATGATTGACTGGGCAGAAGATTATCCTGCAGTAGTTTGCCATTGCTTTCTGCGGTAGATTAGTTGACAGCCAAGGCTATAGAACCCAATCTGTCCTGTTATTTAACCCATAATTGTAGGAAAGAGACGGATTATTACCTTTAACAAAAGTATTTGCGAATAAGTGAATGCGAGAAATTCAAGTAGATTTCGAACTCGGCTCCCCGATTTCTCGTTCCGAGACGATAACCACTGTACCACAATGCACATCCAATGAATAAAAAAATTAATTAAAAAAAAAAGAAATTTTGATATTTGGGTCTTTTTCAGATTTTGTGAAGTTTGTTTTGATAGGCATATTTCGCCACGCCCCCATGAATAAGGAGCATGAAGACGCACCATTTAATTTTGATCCTAAGCTTCGGTGACATTCACTCTTTTTTTCCTCTTATCAAATCTATTATTCTGTCTTTTTTTCTATTTATGTATTTTACGGCAATTGTGTCTTTCACTTTCCGCTTTGTATTTTAGCCTCGAGGGAAATGTTTAAATCAACCCAGCAATATATGTTCAGCGGGCATTCTATACAAGAGAACAAATTTATGCTCTTCAAGATCGATATAGTGAGACGAAGAGTGTTGATTTTCTTATTGGCTTCAATTAATTACATTTAAGATATTCGATAAATCCAATTTACACTGATATATATATATATATATATATATGTATTATAAATTATATTTTAGAACATGTACAAAATTTTATAAATCCACTACAAATCGTACATTTGTTTCGACATTGAAACTACAATGTCTCCTCAGGTGGTATGGACAGGAATGGATAGCCTCATTTCCTATATTTTGTGAGTTGCGTGTGGGATGTTGGTGGGGGTTAGTGATATGGGAATAAGTCTTGTAAATTGTCCGTTTGAATTTTGAAGAAAGTGGTGTGGGTAGTAAATATAGTTGATTAATGAGTGTCTGGGAGTTTTGTAGACAGATTTAACATTAGCAGTTAGAATGTAAGTTTTAAATCTGTCTCCATCAATTAAATCTGTAAGTTAAATCTGTCTACATCTGAGACATTGTAATTTCAATGTCGAAATAAATGTACGATTTCTAGTGGATATATAAAATTTTGTACATGTTCTAAAATAAAATTTATAATAAATATTCACAGCTATATAGATTATATATCGAGCACAGAAGACGGAAAGTGCGACACAGAGATCCGAAGGCGAATTAACATGGCAAAGGAAGCATTCCAGAAGTTGAGTAAAGTATTAAGAAACAGGAAATTTTTTCTAGAAACAAAGAAGAGAGTGCTGTATTGCTATGTGATGTCAATTCTTCAATGTAGCAGTGAATGCTGGACAATATCATGAAAGATGAAGGAAAAACTTCAAGCAATTGAAATGTGGTTCTACAGAAGGATGCTGCGGATATCATGGATCGAGCATGTGAGCAATGATGAGGTTTTGGAAATGATGGAAACGAAAAGGAAATTAATACTGAGCATCAGGAAGAGACAGCTGAAGTTCCTGGGACATGCAATGAGTAAATAGGGCTTGGAGAACCTGATACTAACAGGCCAGATAGAGGGGAAAAGAGACAGGGGAAAGCAGCGGATGACATATTTGAGGGACCTGATCAGGTGGATCATGGAATGAGGGTTGCATGGTGTAACAGGAGAAAGCGTGCTAAGAGCCACCAGTGATAGGGAGACGTGGAGAGCCATGATCGCCTACGTGCTGAAGAGACGGGGCAAATAGAAGAAGAAAAATACACTTATGAAAAAGCAAATGGGTGACGCTGATTGTTAGAATTTTCCTTGTCCCCATCTGATGCACGTTCAGCATGCGGGACCGTCTTCATCTGCTGGTTCAAACATTAAGATCTCTAGTAATCATCGTCTACTTGTTTCACCATTAGTGTCTTTGGGGTTAGACACACTTGGGTTCCTCGTCAATCCTGCTGCAAAGGACGGCCCGAACAGGAGTTTAGAATTCAAGGCAGCATCTCTCGCAGTCTTATATCATTATTACTTCAAACATCACTATCGCGAACTCTTCGCCTTTGAAATAGACGCTTGGTTATTTATTTATTTACTAGCAGTATAGCCGGGCGTTGCTCGGGTATAATGAAAGCTTTGAAACTAATCCATGGTCCTGAAGCTCAGACTCTTCGGACATTGGCACGAAAGACTAAAAAGCAATAGTTGTTTCCAGTTAAAGCGAAACTGTATACTGAAAGAAAAATGAATGGATGTAAGTCAAATTTTGATTTCCTGGTATCCATATCAAATAAGTTTTTTTCGACGTAAACTGAATTTTGAAGGTTAAATAAGTCCTCTGAGTAAATGGTATCATGGCTGAGACTAAGAACTACAATTATACCTACTTAGAGCCAAACCCGAAGCAAAAACTAAAATAAAAGGGCTGAAAAAATACAGACATACAAGCAGATAAACAGAGACACACATACACACAAACAGCTTGCCTTTTATATATATATATATATATATATTATCAATATTCCGCACTATTGTAAAAACTGCAACCTTGAAACGTCTAAATATCGTTTCTTATGTCTTTTAATCAAATTTGATTAAAATCGCACCTCTCCTTCTATAACCCGAATTTTTCGATTATCGATTTTCGATATTTATATATGTATATGGTTAAATATTTCGATATTTATATATGTATATTGTTCAATAAACTAAAGACAAGATGAAAACTGTATTTTAAATCGCCTATGCGATTATCAAGGCAAAAAGACGAAATAAGCTTCATTGTAAATTCAGTCAGTTAAGTGCCATACGTGATACACGCTTGGGCGATCATGTCTCGAAAGAGACATGACTGACTGGGCAGATGATTATCCCGCAGTAGGTTGCCATTGCTTTCTGCGGTAGACTGGTTGCCGACCAAGGCTAAAGAACCCTATCTGTACTGCTATTTAACCCATAACTGGAAGGAAGAGACGGATTAATACCTTTCCCAAGGGTATTTGCGCGTAAGTGAATACAATGGATTCAACTGGAATTCGAACTCGGCTCCCCGGTTTCCCGTTCCGAGCCGATACGTATCTATAAACAAACAGTGTTGGCAACCACAAATATATATATATATATATATTCAGAGAAATGAAGATATATATATATTCAGAGAAATGAATATATATATATATATATTTAGAGAAATGAATATATATATATACATATATATATTCAGAGAAATGAACATATCTATATATATCTATGTATATATTCAGAGAAATGAATATATATATATATATATATGTTTATATATATTCAGAGAAATGAATATATCTATATATATATCTATATATATATATATTCAGAGAAATGAATATATCTATATATATATATATATTCAGAGAAATGAATATATATATATATATTCAGAGAAATGAAGATATATATATATTCAGAGAAATTAATATATATAAAGTATATATATATATATATATTCAGAGAAATGAACATATCTATATATATGTAAATATTCAGAGAAATGAATATATATATATATATATATATATATATATTCAGAGCAATGAATATATATATATATTCAGAGAAAAAATATAATAGAAATGAAGATGGCAACGCAGTCCGTGTATCATAAATGTGTCCAATTTATGGTTGCTCTCATTCTCCACCCAATTCAATTAACGGTAATCGTACTGGATAATTCATTTGTTGGTAATCAGGATCTATTATCTGACCACGGTTCAATATTGCCACTTCTCTGTGTAAATCGATTTAGAGTTGCCGTTTGAACGAGCATTCTGCAAGAAGGAAGTGCAGTTTTATATGAATCTGTTAACTTCCGGCGATCATTTGTTTTTACTTAATTTATTTCGCCCAAATTGATTAAAGCGATCACACTCCATTCATTATCTATCTATCTATCTATCTATCTATCTATCTATCTATCTATCTATCTATCTATCTATCTATCTTTATTCTATCTATCTTATCTATCTATCTATCTATCTATCTATCTATCTATCTATCTATCTATCAATTTATTCTATCTTATTCAATTTATCTATCTATCTATCTATCTATCTATCTATCTATCTATCTATCTTTATCTTATCTTATTCAATTTATTCTTATCTATCTATCTATCTATCTATCTATCTATCTATCTATCTATCTATCTATGAGCGAGTTCATATCTATCTATCTATCTATCTATCTATCTATCTATCTATCTATCTTTATT
This sequence comes from Ascarosepion bandense, assembly GCA_037127315.1. Lineage (NCBI taxonomy): Eukaryota > Metazoa > Mollusca > Cephalopoda > Sepiida > Sepiidae > Ascarosepion > Ascarosepion bandense. The sequence goes on from JBBBDQ010001502.1 coordinate 588,065, forward strand.
CAATTATTCAATTTATCTATCTATCTATCTATCTATCTATCTATCTATCTATCTATGAGCGAGTTCATATCTATCTATCTATCTATCTATCTATCTATCTATCTATCTATCTTATTCAATTTGTTCTTATTCATCTATCTATCTATCTATCTATCTATCTATCTATCTATCTATCTATCTATGAGCGAGTTTATTTATCTATCTATCTATCTATCTATCTATCTATCTATGAGCGAGTTCATATCTATCTATCTATCTATCTATCTATCTATCTATCTATCTATCTATCTATCTCATTCAATTTGTTCAATCATTCATATCTATCTATCTATCTATCTATCTATCTATCTATCTATCTATCTATCTATGAGCGAGTTCATATCTATCTATCTATCTATCTATCTATCTATCTATCTATCTATCTATCTATTTCTTATCCTTCATCTATAGAACGACTCGCAGTTACATGTACTATGCAATCATCAGGTGCATAGGATGGACTGACCGTTTCTAGATTTTAATTTTTTTGGTTCTCGCGTTGTCCAAGGCTGTGGTGTTATTTTTTAATTTATTAAATGTGTCATGTAATTTATGATTAGGATACTCTCTGAATGGGGACTGCACATGAAGAAGGATCTTTACCTATGTTTTATCGAATATGCTAAAGCGTTCGACTAAATATGCCACAAAGAATTCATGGAGATGCTCGGCATCCTGGAGATATTTGGTAAAGACTTAAGAATAATCAAAAATCTTTACTGGCAGCAAACCTACGGACAGGTAAAGAATTCAGCAAATATACAAAGATAGAAAGGGGCGTAGGACAAGGATATGTCTTTTCACTGGATTTGTTCAACGTGTACAGCGAGAATATTTTGAGGACCCTAGAATTTATGCCAGGATTTGTCACAATGTAAACAATCTAAGGTACGGAGATGATACAGTGCTAAAATAAAACCCCAATCTGTAATTGACTAGGGTAAGACATGGCTTTAATACCCCTAAAACGAAACTGCTCTCTTTTAACCACTATAGATAAACTTTCCTGACTACCATCAGAATGGATGACGCTAGTATCCTACAGAGCGACGCACTGCGCATCCTTGGCCACTCTTTCAAATGACCTCAGATAAAAGAACAACATTGAATCTATAGCTGAATGTACTGTTAGGAAAGTTTGTTTACTGTGTCGGGCCAGGAAGTTTTTCTTGTCAGAATCCATTTTGCACACTTATAGATCTACCATTCGTCTGTGTATTGAATACAGTTGCCATATATGATTTGGTTCTACTGATATTCATCTTGGGTTTCTCCACAAAATCCAGAGGGGCATCTGCATTATAACCAATCCTGACTTGGTAGCTTGCCTTCAATAACTTTCACGCCGACGTGATGTGGCTTCCCTCTGTCTTCTTTACAAGTATTTTCATGGCAACTGCACCGACTAGTTTTTTTTTTCCGGGTTCCCTGACTACATGTATCAAGCCGTGCTAATAGATTGGCATCGAGGTGCCCCCTTTTACCGTCGAAATACTTAGATGTAATCCTCTCTTCTACTCTAACAGTTTCTTTTCTCGCACTTCCCGTTCTTGGAACTTCCTTCCATTTGTTTGCTTTCCTGACAATGACAATCTTCCAAACTTTAAATGCAATATCAACAGCCATCTACTTTCTACTTGATTTCTATCCATCTCTGGGCTTACGGCCTATCACGTTGAATACACCGGTTCTCGCTCGATCACCGAAATTAAGCAACGTTGAGCCTGGTCAGTACTTAGATGGGTGACCGCTTGGGAATACCAGGGGCTGTAAGCGTTTAGTGACGGATGTGTGTTGTGGTGCAGTAGAAAGAGAAATCGGTGAGCCGAGTTCGAATTCCAGTTGAATACCCTGCATTCACTTAAGCACTGGTACCCTTGGGAAAGGTATTAATCTGTCCCTTTCCTCCAGTTATGGGTTAAATAACAGGGGTAGGATTTGGGAACCCTGTCCTTAAAAACAAATCCGAATGAATCTTGATACTCGAAAAGAAAAATGTATTCTAGACACAAAACTTATATAAAAACAACAATGAATTGTTGAAAGAAAAAGGTATTACAAGTAATTAATAAATAAAATTTAGTTGACAATAAATGAGCCGCCGAGGTTGATATGGCATAAAACAAGACAACCAACCAACCATCCATCTCTTGTAATTTCTTGGACATCACCTGTAACTTTTTATTTTCTGATTGTAACTACATGCGAACCAGTGATATTCTTGCTTTCATTGGAGTGAATTTATAGTAAAAATAGTTTTCCTTACACTAACTGTACACAGATCAAAAATCATTTATCGTCTTCCGAGAGTTGATACTAAATAAAACAGCCAAACACAGAAATCAGTTTTCCTTGAAGAAAATTATTGTGGCTTTTCTGAAACTTATAATAAATCCGTTTGTCATTGCGTTAGGTTCAGATGTGGAAGTCTGTTCTTGATCTTAAAAAAAAAAAAAAACATTTTCATTGCCCGCAAACATTTATTTATTTATTTATTATTTTTGTTTACCTGATTATCTCTAGGTTGAGATATTGAAGACGCTACTGGTTCGAGACACGACTTCCTTCATTTTGATTCTGTATATAAACCCACTTTTCATCGCCGGTAATAAACTTCTAAACCAGAAGATTCTCTATGGGTTGAGATGTTGATGGCTGTCCTGGATCTGAAAACACGAATTTCGTAATAAATGCATTTTTTATTACCAGTGACCATCTTTTCCCACAGAAGTTTCCCTTCAGGTTGAAACGATGAAAGGTGTCTTTGATCTAGACACGGTTTCTTTCGTTTCAGATTCTCATAACAAACCCATTATTCATCGCTAATTATCAGAAAAATACAAGGCATAAAAATTCTGATGAACACACAGTCACCACATTATTTTTTTGAAAATGACTGAGATGATCAATGTTACTTGAATAAATTATTAACACTGTGTTTGTTTCAAATATACACAAAACTATATTAAAAATTAAAAAAACTGTTGTAGAGTGGCTGAAACACTTGCAGCAATCTCAGTTATGGAATATCCCATGATGTGAAATGATCTATTTAACTAAAGAATAGTAGCATACGAGGCGTAATATTAGAGTGTCATTCGAGTAATATTCGGAATAATTACTTCGGCGACTATTGCGATCTAAACCCCTCCGCTCTGTGTTACAAGTTCAGTCTTGTCTGTTATTGTAACCATTGTACTGTTTTGTGTATACCTGTTTAGCACCGGATATTGTGCTGAATAATACCACAGCACACTGCTTTGTATGTACCGTATCCACCTCGGCGATACAACAAAGATGAACAGATAATCCTTTGAATCAAACTGGTTTGGAAGAATCCCTGCTGCCTAATCATAATCTATCTATCTATCTATCTATCTATCTATCTATCTATCTATCTATCTATCTATCTATCTATCTAAGTCTTTTCACATCTATCTATCTATCTATCTATCTATCTATCTATCTATCTATCTATATTTGCTGATTATCTATCTATCTATCTATCTTTCTATCTATCTATCTATCTATCTATCTATCTATCTATCTATCTCAGTCTTTCATCTATCTATCTATCTATCTATCTATCTATCTATCTATCTATCTATCTATCTCAGTCTTTTTCATCTATCTATCTATCTATCTATCTATCTATCTATATTTGCTGATTATCTATCTATCTATCTATCTATCTATCTATCTCAGTCTTTTCACATCTATATCTATCTATCTATCTATCTATCTATCTATCTATCTCAGTCTTTTCATCTATCTATCTATCTATCTATCTATCTATCTATCTATCTATCTATCTATCTAAGTCTTACTACATCTATCTATCTATCTATCTATCTATCTATCTATCTATCTATCTATCTATCTATCTATCTCAGTCTTTTCACATCTATCTATCTATCTATCTATCTATCTATCTATCTATCTATCTATCTCAGTCTTTTCATCTATCTATCTATCTATCTATCTATCTATCTATCTATCTCAGTCTTTTCATCTATCTATCTATCTATCTATCTATCTATCTATCTATCTATCTATCTATCTATATTTGCTGATTATCTATCTATCTATCTATCTATCTATCTATCTATCTCAGTCTTTTCACATCTATATCTATCTATCTATCTATCTATCTATCTCAGTCTTTTCACATCCTATCTATCTATCTATCTATCTATCTATCTATCTATCTATCTATCTATCTATCTAAGTCTTTCCATCTATTTATCTATCTATCTATCTATCTATCTATCTATCTATCTATCTATCTATCTATCTATCTCAGTCTTTTCACATCTATCTATCTATCTATCTATCTATCTATCTATCTATCTATCTATCTATCTATCTATCTATCTATCTATCTATCTCAGTCTTTTCAAATCTATCTATCTATCTCAGTCTTTTCACATCTATCTATCTATCTATCTATCTATCTATCTATCTATCTATCTATCTATCTATCTATCTATCTATATTTGCTGATTATCTATCTATCTATCTATCTATCTATCTATCTATCTATATATATATATATATATATATATATATATATATATATATATTATTAAAATACTTTAATCCAAACGGAAAAGTAGGAAGGTAATCCCAAAACCTGATCCTAATTAATATTAAAATTTTAATATTAAAAAATGATACAGGAGGAGAGCTCAATGTAATTAAAATTACAGAGCTAATATAAAATAAAACAAATTTTCAATATTCAAAATTGTTGAATGAACATTTCAACATGAAATCCCTAAGAGAGATTCCACGTCTCCTCAGCAACAGTTCAATCTTCCAAAATGAGAATAAAATTAAACAGGGAAATAGAGAAATAAAAAATAAAATAAATAAATAAATGACCGTTAAGGCTTTAGAAATTTACGTTACAAAATTGTTTTGTAAATCAGTCTATTTTGGTTTTTACTATTAGATAGAGTTGCAAGTGAAGATATGGAAAATTTGGCATGTCTTGCTTTATAAAAGGAAATGGGTTATGGAAGGGGTTAAGGAAGAGATGGGAAGTCGTTAAATTTTGAATGTTGAAAATTTATTTTATTTTATATATATATATGTATATATATTGTCTCTTTGGGCAAAAATCTGTCTTTTACACATGTTTCATTAAAATGACAGACAAAATATTATCATTAGGTTTTTTTATATAATTTTTCATGTGTGCGTATAATATTGTTTCTTTTCGGAACTCAAATTATATATGAATTTCCAAATAGAGACCTCGATGCCAATTTGATACTTTCAAAGGCTTTCGGCGATACGTTTAGCCATTATCAAGAATTAATTTTGTTTTACTTATAAATAAATATAACAAATGTCAACCACAAAACACGCAGATAAAAACAACATTTACAATAACTACAGACAGGACGAATTTTCACTTCGCAATATCATCCGAGATTATGTAACACCGACCAACTCAAACAAAGAAATTAAATCAATTATCTCTTATAAAAAAAAATAAAAACTGGCAACCTCATTATCAATAATAATAATTTACCTACAAAATATATAGAGTCCTGAGAACTAGTGTCGTTTACGAATTTTCATGTCTTTTGAATAACTGTTCCTCCACTATCCAAATCCGTAAACAATTACATTGGCTATACCACCACTAATTTTACGATGAGATTCACCTGACATCTTTCCCACAACAGTTGGATCCGATCTGATTTAAATACATATCATGATTTTCCAGGACCTATCCGTGATATTCTTGTTAATAACAGCATCATCTACATGCAAAGGAAGATTAAAAATAGTGGAGGCATTACTAATAAAAAAGAGAAATCCCACACTTAGTAACATCAATTATGAACAAGGTAACAATGTGCTTACCGTGTTCGGAACTTAACATACTAAAGACTCTATATGAATAAACTTTCTACATGTTTATTAATAAGTAAAAGAAAATTTATTCTTGATAATGGCTAAAAGTATAGCCGAAAACGCCTGAAAGTAAAAAAGCTTTGAATAAGTCTTTTGTAATTTGAGTTCCGAAAAGAAACAAATTATACGAAAACATGAAAAATTATAGAAAAAAACCTAATGATAACACCTTGTTTGTAATTTTCAATGAAACCTATATATATATATATATATATATATATATATATATATATATATATATACAGTGGAACCTGTCGTATGCGACCGCCCCTACTGCCATCAAAAACTGGTCGCATACGGCAGTTGGTCGCTCACTAAAGACTCATTACCTATCCTCCCCACGATCGTATATTTGACTCTCCAGAATGTATATATTTTAGTATTTTACCATGTAATCTGGTAATAAATAAATGAGAACATAAGCAAATCGCCTAACTTTAAAGAAATTTATTCAGCACAATTATTTTTTAACATTAAAAACCTATTTAAAACGCTTAACAAAAGAAATAAAAATGATTTATTCTCACTGGTGTAGGCTTAAAAAAACAGTTATTGCAGTCTGTGTGGTGTTTTCTTTTTTAATGTGACCCCTTCGATTCGAATTGATGTTGACACTTATTTCTTATAAAATATGTACGTTGGAAAAGTTCGATGTATACGTTTTCAATTTTTTCTCAGAAGTGAGTGACAGTAAAAAAGAATCTGCAAGAATATATGGAAAAATAAACAAACATGCAAGAAAAAAATGACAACAATCAGAGTAGAGAGAGAGAGAGAGAGAAATACAGAGAGAGAAAGAGTGAGAGAGAGAGAGAGAGAGCGAAAGAGAAAGAGAGTGAGGGTGAGAGAGAGAAAGAGAGAGAGAGAGAGCGAAAGAGAAAGAGAGAAAAGGGAGAGAGCGAGAGAGAAAGAGAGAGAGAGAGAGAGCGAAAGAGAAAGAGAAAGAAAAGGGAGAGAGCGAGATAGAAAGAGAGAGAGCGAGAGAAAGAGAGAGAGAGATAGAGAGAGAGAGCGAAAGAGAAAGAGAGAAAGAGATAGAGATAGAGATAGAGAGAGAGAGCGAAAGAGAAAGAGAGAAAGAAAGTAAGGGTGAGAGAGAGAAAGAGAGAGAGAGCGAAATAGAGAGAGAGAGAGAGCGAAAGAGAAAGAGAGAAAGGGAGTGAGGGTGAGAGAGAGAAAGAGAGAGAGAGAAAGAGAGAGAGAGCGAAGGAGAAAGAGAGAAAGAGAGTGAGGGCGAGAGAGAGAGAGAGAGAGAGTGAGGGTGAGCGAGAGAGAAAGAGAGAGAGACTGAGAGAGAGAGAGTAAAACGTTTGAGAAAAAATAAAGATAATGAAAGAGATAAACATTGAAAATTTAAATTTTCCATAGATGTGATTTTTCCCCTACGCCCGAATTTATCCAAGTTGGTACAGAAACCGACAAATCTCTTGAACTTGTCAAATGTAGTAAGTACATGTTAATACAAGACAGCCGCCGTTTGACCACCGCCATTTCAACAAATAACAAATATTTCACACTTCACTACAATAACAAAATAACGAGAAAGTGCCTCTGGCTTAGATTAAAAGTCAAATAAAATAGATTACTAACTTAAATTCTCCTAATTTAGAAGTTAGGATTGTACTGTGAAAATGAATTTTAGTTAAAGTGGTCGCTTGACCAGCGATTTTTATTCTTTCATACTGGTCGGTGGTCGTGTTTTGGAAGAGGTCGCTCACTGGGGCCAATTAAGATTAGCAAATCGACCGTGCATAAAAAAAAAACGGTCGTTAATAGCAGGTGGTCGATGACGACGGGGGTTGCATACACCAGTTTCCACTGTATATATATTTGTAACTGATTTGACTGTAATCTGTTCCCTAACATGAAAAAAATAAAACATGACTGGGAACCAGTGCCGTAGTGATGATGACGTCATTGCTTATGACTTTTTCAGATATCAGTTGCTCGGGAAAGACATAATGAAGTTAATAATGAGAAGAGTTGAAATTAATGCGTGCAAGGTTTCACAGTGCTAGCATCACTTCTTCATAGTCAACCTCTGAAGTTTTTGGCCCGCCATCATACCTGGAAAGAACAATGCAGACTTGAAATTATTATATCTTTTGAATTTCAATGCAACGAATACATGGAATTATTTCATATTAATCAAAATGATTTCACGTTTATAAATTATTCTATTAATTTCTTTGATTATTTATTGAATGAACTTTTACATCGTCAATAATTAAACTTCTTCTTCTGAGAGATCAGATTATATATTGATTATAATATAGATTTGATCCCCCACTTTATATCCACATGATAATTTTTTATAAACAGTTGGCATATATATTCTTCTTCTATCTGCCTTGTCCCTTCAGGACGTATGCGATCATGGCTTTCCACGTCTCCCTATCTCTGGTGGCTCTTAGCACGCTTTCTCCTGTTACACCATGCAACCCGCGTTCTGTCATCCACTAGCTCAAGCCCATAAATCTAGAATATGAATGTATAGAAACTAACATGGCCAATAAATGAGGGATCAGATTATATATTGATTATAATATATATTTGATCCCCCACTTTATATCAACATGATAATTTCTTATAAACAGTTGGCATATAACTTCTTCTTCTATGTGCCTTGTCCCTTCAGGACGTAGGCGATCATGGCTTTCCACGTCTCCCTATCCCTGGTGGCTCTTATCACTCTTTCTCCTGTTACAACTCGCAATCCCTGTTTCGTCATCCACCTGCCCAGGCCCTTCAAATATGTTACTCGCTGCTTTTCTCTGTCTCTTTTTCCTTTTATCTAGCCTGTCAGTATCAGGTTCTCCAAGCCCTCCTTCCTCATTGCATGTCCCAGGAACTTCAGCTGTCTCTTCCTGGTCATCATCTCATCCTTTTACACCCACTGGTGTGTAGGGCAGTAACATTTTGTTACTGTTATTTATGGGGCAGGGTTGTTAGCCCAACGCCCAACCCTCAAACCCCGAATCTGGCGGACCGGTAGACTATTCTTGGTCCTTACGTTTACAGCACGTGCTATTCCCAAATGCTCACCCATCTAAGTACTGACCAGGCTCGTTTTTGTTTAATTTTTCCCACCTGAAACTATTCTGCACATATACAAATCTACCATCCGCCCGTGTATTGAATATTGCTGCCATATCTGGTCGGGTGCCCCTGCTGCTCCCCTTGGGCTTCTTGACAAAATACAAAGGAGGATCTGTAACGTGGCTGATACTGACTTGGCAGACCGGCTGCAGCCGCTCTCACACCGACGTGATGTAGCTTCCCTGTGCCTCTTCTACAAGTACTTTCATGGCTTCTGCTCCGATGAGCTTAGATCACTGGTGCCGCCTAAGCACGAATTTACACGAGATATAGATTAGCAACTAGGTCCCACCCTTTTACAGTTAAACAAATAAGATGTAACCGTAAATTCTACTCCAACAGCTTCTTTTCTCGCGCTTCCCGCCTGTGGAACTCCCTTCCACATGTCTGCTTTCCCGACAGTTACAATCTCCAGGTGTTTAAATGTAGGGTCAATAGACACCTCCTATCACACTAACTCCCAACTATTCTCACAACACTCTCATCTACCCAACCCTCATTCTCGGTATCCTCACCCGCCTATCACCCACCCTCTGTTATTTCCTATATTTAATCAGCCTTTCTCCACTCTACGTAGCCCCCTGCACAGTAGTGGCAGTGACATGCCTTGCTCGGGGTGAAACGCTTATAAAAAAAAAAAAAAAAAAAAAAAACTTCGGTGATCGGACGAGAACTGGTCTATTCAACACGATATAGCCGTCATCATCATCATTCATCATTCTGCGGCCTTGGCCGAAATTCAAAATCTTGTCAGTAGCTGAATACTTGATGCTTCGCTGGAGCTACCAAGGGTGTTTTTATCGTCGCACCATCACTAGATGGGTTGCCTACCACGGCTTAAGAGAGGCCCATTCACCCTCATTGAGAGAAGGATATCCCGCGCCAAATTTCCAACCTTGTATTTTTTACAACCTCGCGGTCGACTCTTTTCCTAAAGCTCACTATTAATTTTCTTTTCGTGGCCATTCTTTCCAACACCTCATCATTGCTCACGTGCTTGGTCCATGATATACGCAGCATCCTTCTGTAGAACCATACAATCAAGAAAAGTCTTAAACTACAAATGAATTCGCGCAATATTCGCAGAATGAATTTCGGCGATAAATTCTGTAATTTGGATGCGCATCCATCTTATATCGATAAATATTGATCTGTTAAATAGTTCTGTTGACAAGCATGTCCCAGGACCGATAAAATATTTAATGTGGTTTTTGCCGACGTCGTAGACAAATGCAATTGTTCATTTAATCAGAAACCAGAAAAGTTTCATTCTGTTGATTCGCCAGGATCGATCTCTCTGCATATCGATCGGTTCTATTTGCACGAATATGTAATTGTTTTGATGCGATCCTTTAAACACATTCACATTTCTACTTATATATATATATAAAAAAAAACAATGTAGTATATAAATTCATATGTCCATTTAGAGAATGTATCTCTAACAACCTCAATAATATCTACATCGGCCACACCACAAATTCGCTCTCACGGCGTCTGACGTTGCACTTAAATAAAAATTCAAATATATTCCGTCATTTAGAACAACACGGTTATCAACGCACACTTCTGAGAAAAACGCTTGTTGATAACACGTACATACTCAAACAAGAAAACAATAAGCAGAAACTAAAAATTCTCGAAGCACTCTACATTAAACAATTTAAACCTGGTTTGAATACAATCAATTTCGATATTTCCAATAACGTACTCAAATGTCTGTAATCAGACCAGGGACCACAACACCACTATTTTGTCACTGTCTTCGGCCATCCGCCACGGTAGGGATGGACTTATATTTTCAATTCAATTATCTTTATTGTTAATAGCTTAAATGTTCTATGTTTACTGTGTGTTAATATTTACTCTTTGATAATGGCTTATGTGAGCCGAAAGCTTAGACCCGATAAAAAAATTCAACAAATACTGTGATTTTTTGTTGTCTTTCAACGACATCACCATCAAGTATATCAGACGGTATGAACGGATCCTACACAAAATTAATAGACAAAACTTGTCTATATTATTCAATGAAACCTGCATTAATGAAAAAATGCTGCCAAAATACACACAATATATATATATATATATAGCATAACGATATTCCACGTATACTGTCTTAACATGTATAGGAAAAACTACGAAAAATTTGTAAGTTAAAAATGTTTTTTGACAGTATTTATTTATTTCTATTATCATATATAAATATTTGATATTTCAGACCGGCCTCGGCCTTTCATCAGAAACAAATTATTTTAAACTAGAAGCGTCCGTCGCGAGAAGCGTCCGTCGTGAGATATGTACGTCGCGTGATGTAGAAAGCAATAGAGTTTGAATATTTTTAAACGTAAACCTAACTAATAATACTTGTAAATCTTGTTTTAAATAAAAAAATTTTAAGTGTATCTAAAAAATGTTTAACTATTGAAATATTTATAAAGATTCAAAATACCTAAGTCCCTATTTAACACTAGCCTGTATGTATTTAATTTTAAAATCCAGTATTTTTCTTTCTTTCTGCGTGAGTATGTGGAACTAAAATCGGAATCTATCAGTAAACATTTGCAGTTTTCTAATGTGTGTCCTGGTTGATTGAAGTGTTCAGCTATGGGGGAATAAGGGTTGTTTTGGCGTATATTTTAATACTTAAACATTTTTTAGATACAAAATGCAATAAATACACATAATCAACCCTCTAAATAAATAGAACAAAAAAGTTGTGGTTTCCGGCTTTCTCTTTTCCAATCTTTTCACTCATTTCTTTTTCTTTCAATTGGAGTAGATAGACTAAACTATCGCCCGGTTCACACTCCACCCTCGTCTATTGAACTGGTGAAGAGGCTCATCATTGTTCCTTGTTTAGGATGTGGTCTCCGGCTTTCTCTTTTCCAATCTTTTCACTCATTTCTTTTTCTTTCAATTGGAGTAGATAGACTAAACTATCGCCCGGTTCACACTCCACCCTCGTCTATTGAACTGGTGAAGAGGCTCAACATTGTTCCTTGTTTAGGATGTGGTCTCCGGCTTACTCTTTTCCAATCTTTTCACTCATTTCTTTTTCTTTCAATTGGAGTAGATAGACTAAACTATCGCCCGGTTCACACTCCACCCTCGTCTATTGAACTGGTGAAGAGGCTCATCATTGTTCCTTGTTTAGGATGTGGTCTCCGGCTTACTCTTTTCCAATCTTTTCACTCCTACGTAGCCCCCTGCGCTTCAGTAGAGTTACCGCCTTGCTCGGGGTGATATGATTAAAAAAAAAAAAGAAAATAAATCCCACACCACACCAACAGCAATTCCATCCACCTGTAAATAGTAGTAAAATAAAAACTATCGGCACTGCATAAAAACCCCCCCAAAAAAACATATATCCCAATATAAAATACCTAAACTAAACGAAAAAGCGACCTGCCCAAAACTAAGCTACCCCACACCCTTCTCTTAACCCAATAGCAGCACCTCTAGAACCACGAACGGACGACTAGACCATTCTAAACTCCCAACTCACATTTATTTACATCGTTCTCATTAACAGTGACGCCACTTAGACCAAAAAGTAAATAAGGAACCTGTCTCAACCTAAACCACCTCTCCTAACCAATATCTCTAAGACTATAATACGGCCGACAGAATCAGAATAAGCTCTCAACCCCACTTCCACTTAAACATCATATCACCACAAATAAACAGTTTTCACCATTTAATTTTTATTTCAAATTTTTCACCCGATGAGAAGGGCGCATAGCAGCTTCGAAACGAAAAAATTTTTGTGTAGTGATACGATGAATTTATAAACCATTGTAACAACTAATACATATATATATATATATATATATATATATATATATATATATATATATATATATATATGATAGTCTGTTGAAGTATATATTTCTCAGCATATGGACAACGACTTTCCTCGCTCTGTTCATCCCTCTCTCTATATATATAAAAATATATATCATATTCTGTTTATATTTTATCCAGTTTGTTCATATCTATCTATCTATCTATCTATCTATCTATCTATCTATCTATCTATCTATCTAAATCTGATGCTTCTTATCTATCTATCTATCGATACACACACACACACGCACACGCACACACACACACACACACACACACACACACACACACATATATATATATATATATATATATATATATATATATATATCGCATCCTGTGTACATCTTTAGCAGCTTTTCATATATACACATATATGTGTGTGTATGTGTCTGTAAAATTTAATCTTTCTCAATTTATTAATAATTATTTTCCTCGTTCTGCTTATATCTGTCTGTCTGTCTCCCTCTCTCCACCTCTCTCTCTCTCTATATATATATATATAGAGAGAGAGAGTTGGTCCTTTGTTTATACCTTATGAAGTTTGTTCATATCTATCTATCTATCTATCTATCTATCTATCTATCTATCTATCTATCTATCTATCTACACACACGCCTATATATTACGAATCCTGTGTTTACCTTTTGCAGTTTATATATATATATATACTAGCAGTATAGCCTGGCGTTGCTTGGGTGTAATGAAAGCTTTAAAACTAATCCATGGTCCTCGAGCTCAGACTCTTTGGACGTTGGCACGAAAGACTAAAAAGCAATAGTTGTTTCCAGTTAAAGCGAAACCGTAGACTGAAAGAAAAATGAATGGATGTAAGTCAAATTTTGATTTCCTGGTATCGATATCAAATAAGTTTTTTTCGTAGTAAACTGAATTTTAAAGATTAAATAAGTCCTCTGAGTAAATGGTATCATGGCTGAGACTAAGAACTACAATTATACCTACTTAGAGCCAAACCCGAAGCAAAAACTAAAATAATAGGGCTGAAAAAAATACAGACATACAAGCAGATAAACAGACACACACACAAACATCTTGCCTTTTATATATATATATATTATCGATTTTCGGCCCTATTGTAAGAACTGCAACCTTGAAACTTCTGAATATCGTTTCTTATTCATTCTTGATTAAAATTGGACCACTCCTTCTATAACCTGATTTTTTCGATTATCGATTTTCGATATTTATCGGGGGTATCTCGACAAAAAACCTAGCTAAGAACACACAAAGTCGCTTATAGTACAACTGTGTAAATTTTCAAGAAAATCGGTTCAGCCGTTTCGGAGTCGGTAACGGACACACACACACACACAGACACACACGCACAGACAAAGTTCCATTTATAAATAAGTTTAGATAGATTTATATATATATATATATATATATATATATATATATATATGTGTGTGTGTGTGTGTGTGTGTGTGTGTGTGTGTCTGTGAAATTATATTTTTCCCAATATATTTCAATTGGAGTAGATAGATCTACCTATCGCCCGGTTCACACTCCACCCACGTCTATTGAACAGGTTAAGAGGCTCATCCCTTGTTCCCTGTTTAGGATGTGGTTTCCGGCTTTCTCTTTTCCAATCTTTTCAGCCCCCTGCACATCAGTGCCGTTACCGCCTTGCTCGGGGTGATATGATTAAAAAAATATACATATATATAACAACTTTTTCGCTCTGCTTATCTCTGTCTGTCTGTCTGTCTGTTTCTCTTCCTTTCTTTCTCTCTCTCTCTCTCTCTCTCTATATATATATAGAGAGAGAGAGAGAGAGAGAGAGATAGATAGATAGATAGATAAATAGATGGTTGACCATTTGGGAATAGCACTTGCTGTAAACGTAAGGACCAAGAATGGTGCACAGGTCCGCCAGATTTGGGGTTTGAGGGTTGGGCGCTGCGCTAATAACCCTGCCCCATAAAAAACATTTTGTTACGGAAACAGTAACAAAATGTTACTGTCCTACACACCATTGGGTGTAAAAGGATGAGATGATGATAAGGAAGAGACAACTGAAGTTCCTGGGACATTAAATGAGGAAGGACGGCTTGGAGAACCTCATACTGACAGGCCAGATAAAAGGAAATATAGAGAGAGAGTGAGAGAGAAACATATATATATAGAGAGAGAGGGGGGAGAGGGAGAGAGAGAGAAACTTATATATATAGAGAGAGAGAAAAAAGAGAGAAACATATATATATATATATTGAGAGAGAGAGAGTTTGTATATACCTGTTTAAGTTTGTTCATATGTATCTATCTAACTCAGTGTTTTCCACTCCATTTCCATTCGTCTTCTAATTCCTCTGTATCGTTTCCAAGGCGAAAGCAAACATTTTAATCCAACAGCCATTAAGCATATAAGAACAAGAAAATCTTGATAAATTCCAAAGAAGGATCTGCAGTGTTATTGGTCCTGACCTGACACCTCGGCTTCAGTCACTTACCACCATTGTAAACTTCTTTATTTTATGAATAGTTTTACCTGTAAGTTATTCCAGTTATTTCGTAACTAAACATCATTAAATTAAGGGCTGTTTGGACTCATCATATCACCATTAAAACTACTAGATATAATCGCAAGTTTTCTTTTTTAGTTTCTTCTTTCATCCGTCTTGTTTGTGGAACTCTCTTACAGCTACTTGATGTTAAACCAACAATGAACTTCAAAGATTTAAGTGCAATTTCAACCGTCTTTTTTACTCCTTGAACTGAGTTCTTTCATTCTCCTCTCTCGCCGATAATGTCTTTCTCGTGTTTTTTTTTTCTCAATAACCTCTTGCGCCACAGTTAATTTATCTCGTTGCTTTGGTTGAAATAGTTTAAAAAGATGGTTCCATGGCCGAAACGTTTTCATAACACATCAAAGATGAGGAAAATACTTCGCATATAAATAATATAAACTCAGAGATTCAGACAGAAAAAAGATAGGAAGTTGTGAAGACTCATGATCGTATTAAAGGAACAAGACAGCGAAAAGAATAATTTTTGTTTGCTTTTTGCGATATGCAGTTAGTTTTGATATTATTTAACATAATTTTTTCTTCTCTTTATATTTTAACAGGTGCTTGTGAGGGCAATGAAAGCAACAACAATAACAACAACGCTGTTGAGACCGGTGTCATACCCTCGTTTCGCGAGAGACGAGCGGTGGGAATGCTGAGATTGGGTCGTGGAGTACAGATGCTGCGCTTAGGAAAGCGTGTTCCTTACGATGATCTCAAGACGATAGTAGCCACGATCCTGGGTCGTCAGGAACAACAATTCAACCGACAGGCGCCCTTGCCTCGATACGGTAAAGAAGAAGGTCTATTAGCCGATACCTATCCAGCCGATTCACCCTCGCAAGTCTCCCAGCTCTTGAGAAGATCTTATCCTTCTTATTTCGAAGATGACAACCTTTTGCACCAAGAGGCACCTGTACCCCGTTTGGGATATCTTCAGAAGCGGTCAGCTGAAATCCGTCATGCTCCACTACCCCGCTACGGGAAAGGTCCAGATTATGAAGATCTTAACGAAGTGACCACTGAGGAAGGAGGCGATGACCACGAAGACGAAAACATTAGCGACTCAGTAAGCTCTGAAATGTTTGAGCGGCAACCCCCGTTGCCTCGTTATGGCAAGGACGAAATAGCTGGCGTTGACTGCGAAGCGTATGACGAAAGCGGGAATTGTTTAAAGCTTGCCGACATCGAGAAGAAAGACGTCAGAATGTTGCGCATGGGGAGGCAGGTAAACATGTTGCGAATGGGTAAAAGAGCTCTAAGCATGCTACGCATGGGAAGGAACGGTGGTGATAAACGAGCCGTGTCCATGCTACGTCTAGGACGTAGCGACAACATCGAGGATTCCAAGCGAGCTCTGGCTATGTTGCGTCTGGGGAGATCAGGAGAAAAACGTGCAGTCTCGATGTTGCGTCTCGGACGTAGCGGACTCGACGAAGAAAGCATGCCGAGTGAGGAACAGAAACGAGCACTAGCAATGTTGCGTCTTGGACGTAGCGGTAGCGAAGAACAGAAACGCGCCGTTTCCATGCTACGTCTAGGCCGCAGTGGAGAAGGCGACCAAAAACGAGCAGTCTCCATGCTACGTCTTGGACGTAGCGGCCCAGATAGTCAGAAGAGAGCAGTGTCGATGTTAAGGCTTGGAAGAAACTACCCAATTACAGATGCTGAAAAACGTGCAGTTTCTATGCTACGTCTCGGGCGCAGTGGATCCGATGAGGAAAAGCGCGCGGTGTCAATGTTACGTCTCGGTCGTAGTGCTGAAGAAGAAGCAGAAAAGAGAGCCGTGTCGATGCTGCGCCTCGGGCGTAGCGGCTCAGAAGCTGATAAGCGGGCTGTCTCTATGTTACGTCTAGGACGTAGAAACCAGGGACCCGACGCTGAAAAAAGAGCCGTTTCTATGTTACGTCTCGGACGTAGAGGTTCTGAATTAGATGAATCTAAACGGGCGGTTTCCATGTTGCGTCTTGGACGTAGTGGGCCTGAGTCGGATGAATTCGAAACGATCTGTATCCATGTTACGCCTCGGGCGTAGTGGCCCTGAAACGGAAGAGTCGAAACGAGCGGTTTCCATGTTACGTCTCGGACGTAGTGACGAAAAATTCAGTGCGGATAAGCGGGCTGTTTCCATGTTACGATTGGGCAGAAGTGATAAAAATAGCGACGATGACAAACCCGCGGTCCCAATGTTTCGTCTCGGAGACAGCGAGAATGTTACAGGCGTAAAACAAAGCTGAGTATTGTGATGTAAGACGTACTGAAAACTACGACTACAGCCGGAAGTTCCTGTCATATTAAATGATACAAGAAATGCGAAGAACGGAAGGATACAATGAAAATGGTTGAAATATATATATATATAAAACTTACTCCCGTTAATATACAAACCGCTTGAAAAAAAATATAAATAAAGACAAAATATTAAAAAAAACCCAGTTATTTCTAATTTAACAGATAATTCTTAAATATATAAGTAAAACAATTTAAAAAAATATGTATTAGTATCTCTGAGAACGTACGCGATATTTAGACGAACACATGTTTTGGAAAACGAAATATGAACAAAAAAAAAAAAAAGAATGACTCCAAAATAAATTAATTAAAAAATAAATTTAAAAAGCGACACCCAACACGAACAGAAATAAAAATTTGAAAAAAAAAAGAAAAAAGAAAAGAGAATTAAAAAAAGAGATTAAGAATGTAAATCATATGTAAGTAAAAGAAAGTTTCCCTAATTAAAAATTAAACAAAAAAAGAAAAGAAAAAAAATACTAACATTAAAAACCGATAAGCAAAGGAAAAAGAATTTCTGTTTGACACTATTATATCTACAACTACTACTTTGACGGCTACTGGTAACGATATGAGAAGCAAAAAAAAAAAAAATGGTGACCGAACAGAAAATTGTTACTGAAACACTTCACTGTTTCTTGGAAAAAAAAAAAAAAAAAGGTTTAAAATTACAAATATGAATTTTGATACATCTCTTGTGTTTTTCTTTATTTGCACCTGTGTTTTTTTATTCATTGCCTGCACTTTGGCTTTCAGATACAGTTTAACCCTTATATAAGGGAATTGCCAGGACCGGATATAAGTTCTCTTATATCCGGGTTTAGCTTATATCAGTGTTTGGTCTATGTTATATACAGTATAACCCGGATATATGATACCCGATATAAGATAGTTTTTCTCTGGTCACAAATTAGAGCCTGTAATAAGATACATAATAACCCGATATAAGAGAAGCCCGGATATAAGAGAGATTATATCTGGTCCCAAATTAGAGCCTGTGGTAATGTATATAAAATAGATCAAACCCGGATATAAGATAAATTTTATCCGGTTCCGGTAACTCTCTTATATCAGGGTTACACTGTATATATATATATATATACGTATTCTTGCTTTCCTGACGGCTACAACCTCCAGAAATTTAAATGCAAAGTCAATACTCATCTACTAACCACTGAACTCTAGCTCTCTCCCCACCCCCGTATAACCTTCCCTTTCTCTCCACCTATGTATCTGTCATCGCACCTGCATTCTCAGCTTTCTATTGTTCCTCTCTAACTAGTTTGAACTCCTCACTCTTTTCTAATTAATCTTTTTACATTTATGTAGCCCCCTGCACATCAGTGGCGTTTCCGCCTTGCTCGGGGTGAAATGATTAAAAAAAAATATTGCCACAGACTCTAATTTGAGACCAGAGAAAATCTATCTCATACCCAGGTTTATCTTATATCCGGGTCTCTTATATCCGGGTTATACTTTATAATAAGTTAGGGTTTCTCAGAATCGACGGTCACATGGCTTTCTTTCTCAATTACGGCGCACTTTTGATTTGGCATCTAACAATTTTTTTTTATTACCATATTTATCAATATGATTGAAATTAATTCCCTATTTTTACCCCGGTAAAAATTATTCCACTTACCCGACAGAATTTAAGGCAGGTGGTCCTACAGAAGGATGATGAGGGTACCATGGGCCGAACATGTGAGCAACAATGAGGTTTTGAAAAATGGAAACGTTAACGAAACTTTAAAATTAACATTAGGAAAAGACAGCTGAAGTTTCTGGGACAAGTGATGAGGAAGAATTGCTTGGAGAATCTGACACTTATGAGGTGAATAGCGGGAAAGAGAGACAAGGAAAAACTGCGAGTGACATTTAAGCAAATTGCTAGAAGAGTAGTTTTTGGTAGGAATACCGAGACAAAAGGTATTAAGCGCTACAAGTGACGGGAAGATGTGGAGGACCATGATCGCCTACGTCCTGAAGGGACACGGAACATAAAATAAGAAAGAAGAAGGTTTACTGGTCTCTAGATTTAGAACAGGATCAGATGTCCATCTCTTGTTTCTGGTTTAGGATTTTGTTTTCACTTCCTTCTAAAATCTTCTTTGACTCTATATTTCTAACGTTTCCGACTAAACTTTTTAATTCTATTTAGTTTTTATTTATTTTTCATCGTGTCAATAGGAGTAGAGAGGTTCGCCTATTTTCTGATTGAAGTTTTTTTTTTTAACAGAAGTAGGTGTTTATTCCTTGTTACCTGTTTAGGAATGGTTTTACGCTTACTTTTAAAGTCTACTTCAACTCTATGCTTCCAATCTCCCCACCTGAACTCTGTAAATTTATTTAATATTTATTTACCTTAATATGAGTAGATAGGTTCGTCTACCGCCCGGTTTACACTCCTCGGTGTTTTGAACAGAAGTAGAGGTTTATCCATTGTTTCTTGTTTAGTATTATACTTTCGCGTTCCTTCTAAATTATTTTGCATTTTCTTTTATTCCCTGAAGCCCCTTGAATCTTAGTGGCAATATCGTCTCGCTTGGAGAGAAATGTTAATAATAAACATATTAGAAATTCTTGCTTTGGAAGTGTTGTGGATCTTCGTCGCCAAAAGGTTGCGGAGTTGTAGCGAGGCATCGCCGCAAAATTGTAGTGACCGGTTTGTGCCGGAAGTAAGACACGGAACACAGGAAGTAGGTTCAAAGCAATGTATTAGTAATAACAAGAAAGAACATAGTCAAAAGAAGTGTTAATAAATAGTAATATAGAAATAAGTAAAACCGAAAGTATTATTGCGCTGCCTGACTAGTAGCTGTCGTTAACTGCTCTCGTTAACTGTTCTATGACGGCTCGTAACTGCTCTGTACTTCTCTACGGAAGTCACGCAGGTAATCTATATGTAGCAAGAGGACAAATTTATTTCTCGTAGGAAGGCTGCATAACAGGAAGCCACGTGTCTTTCATACTAGGAAATACTGATTTGTGTGTGCAAATTGTTTTTTTTTTTCTTTCGGGACATTTTAAACAGAGTTTATAAATTTGAATTAAATTAATACCCTGTATTGCTCTTCTGGTTAAAATAAATTCATTATATCTTAAATTTCTCTTCTGGAAGGCAGGTGCTTCTCTGCTTAAGAAACAACTAGCAGTTTAGCCCGGTTTCGCTCGGGTAGTTTAAGAAATAATAAGAATAAAAACCATATGATGAATTTAAATAACTTATGCTTACACAATGTCCACCCTAGTCACTTTTTTAGAAATAGGCTAGCAGTTTGGCCCGGTTTAAGGAATAATAATAATAATAATAATAATAATAATAATAATAATAATAATAATAATAATAATATTTGATGGATTTAGATAGCAAATACTTACACAACGTCCAACCTCGTCACTTTTATAGATATAGACTAGAAGTTTAGCCCGGTTTCACTCCGGTAGTTTAAGGAATAATAAGAATAAAAAACATATGATGAATTTACATACCAAACACTTGCACAACGCCCACCCTCGTCACTTTTATAATATAGTCTAGCAGTTTAGCCCGGTTTAACTCAGGGATTTTAAGGAATAATAATAAAAAAAAACATTTGATGGATTTACATAGCAAATACTTACACAACACCCGAGCTCGTCACTTTTATAGATATAGACAAGCAGTTTATTTTGAGAATACAGAAATGTGACAAAATGCCGAAAGATAAGGGAAAGATGTCCTTCAATCTGTTTTATATTAACTGTAGCTAGCCACAGTTACTGCACCAAACATATAACAAGCATTTCTTACATCAAAACACAATTCCCTCGACAACCACCGTAATACCTCAACTTCTCTACAAAGTCCTAACTTGTACCCATACTTACAGTATCTCTGTCGGTAAGGAATAAAATAACGACCCTTCAAAAACGAAACCCCAATAGATACTTACAATGATTATAATTGGAATTTTATGTATCAAGAAGGAGAAACCATCAGAACAATTCTCATTAAAATATTTTTAGAAAAAAACAGAGAGAAGCCACGTTACGACGGTTGGGTAGTCACCGAAGTCCAGATGTCAGATTAGGAAGGAGAACATTGCGTAATATTCTCTGAATTACACCGAGAGTCTCGATATAGATTACAGAAGCTCTGGAGCAGATGTTCAATGAGTGCACCAGTGGTAGGTTCAAGATGCATTCTGGCAAAAAAAGATGGTCTGGCGCGGCTCAGTGAAAACAACTTTCTTAGAAGCGGACCTAACAATCGATTTATTGTCTTAATGATTCGTGCATTTTTCCACGGCCCATGCAGGTTATCTAAAGGCATAAAATATTCTAATATTATATTTTGGGTTAATATTACTTTAGTCATATAAGTTTTACTGATTAACCCATACCTGGGGGAGAAGAGGGAAATTCATACCTAATCAGAATTTGATAATCAAACGAGAAATTTTACTGTATATAAAATGAGGGATAAATTCTATCTTACAGTCAATTTATAATGTAACTCCTCACTTTATGCAACGGTAATTTTTTTTTTTTTTTTTTTTTAATCATTTCACCCCGAGCAAGACAGAAACGCCACTGATGTGCAGGGGGTTACATAAAAGTAAAAAGATTAATTAGAAAAGAGTGAGGAGTACAAGCTAGTTAGAAAGGAACAATAGAAAGCTGAGAAAGCAGGTGCAATGACAGGTACATGGGCGGAGAGAAAGGGAAGGTTATACAGGGGAGGGGAGAGAGCTAGGGTCCAGTGGTTAGTAGGTGAGTATTAACTTTACTTTTAAATTTCTGGAGGTTGTAGCCGTCAGGAAAGCAAGAATACGGGAGTGAGTTCCACAGGCGGGAAGTGCGAGAGAGGAAGCTGCAGGAGTAGAATTGTCGTCTGCATTTGGCTAACCTGACTGTGAATGGGTGGGACCCAGTTGCCAGTCTGGTTGCACGGGTAAACACCTGTTGAGGAGGCATCAGTGACTTAAGCTCATCCGAGCAGAAGCCATGAAAGTATTTATAGAAGAGACAGAGGGAGGCCACATTTCGACGATGGGAAAGTGGCTGCAGACGAGTCGCCAGATCAGTACCTATCACATTACAGTCTCTCCTTTGGAGCTTGTCTTCTATATATTTTTATTTCAGATAATATAAATAAGCCTGAAATACATTTCTGTATAGCTAATCAGTAATTGATAAATTCGTTTTCTACTGCTAATCAACCATTTACAAGTTATTTTTTAGGTGGGGGATCATTTCTATAAAACAATCAGTACATAAACTGATTCCTCATTTTGTGGCCACGGCTACATTTATATTCCAGAGAATGTAAACAAATCTACCTGTGTAGCTAATCAGTATTTTGATTGATTGATTTGTTTTTTATGGTTTATCAACAGATAAGGAGTCTTAATGTGGATATAAAGTGGGGGATCAATTCTATATTATAAACAATATAAAAAATGATCCCTCACTTTGTAGCCACGGTAGCTAATCAGTATTTTGATTGATTGATTTGTTTTTTATGGTTTATCAACAGATAAGGAGTCTTAATGTGGATATAAAGTGGGGGATCAATTCTATATTATAAACAATATGAAAAATGATCCCTCACTTTGTAGCCACGGTAGCTAATCAGTATTTTGATTGATTGATTGATTTGTTTTTTATGGCTAATCAACAGATAAGGAGTCTTAATGTGGATATAAAGTGGGGGATCAATTCTATATTATAAGCAATATAAAAATGATCCCTCACTTTGTAGACTCGGTAGTTTCTATACATTCATATTCCAAAGAATGTAAAGAAATCTAAAAGACATGCCTGCGTAGCTAATCAGTATTTGATTGATTGATTTGTTTTCTATGGCTTATCAACACAGACAAGGAATTATAATGTGGATATAAAGTGGGTAATCAGTTCTATATTACAATCAATGTATAAAATGATCCCTCATTTGGTGGCCACGGGGGTTTCTATACAGAAATACTAGATCGGTGTTTGATTGATTCGTTTTTTACGGATAATAAATACTTAGGTTAATAAACTCAAAATTTGCTCTGCTACAACATAATCTAGTGTATGTATGTGTGTGTGTGTAGGTGTATGTACGTGTGGGTTTGTATGTGTGTGTGTGTGTTTTGATCGATTAATTGACGCTATACGGCTTGTCATACTCTTGCTGGGTTTTAAAGATAAAAAAATAGAATGTAAGAAATTTTTTGAGGGGTCTAGTGATAAAAGTCAATACTAATTAACCCATAACAAGGGGAAGAGTTGGATTCATACCTTTCACAAAGTAGTTTGCGCATAAATGAATTTAACGAGCCCAACAGGAATTGGAACTCCGTTCTCTGATTAACAGTTTTGACCACGAACTATTACATCACTTGCAGATACAAGCTTGATAACACTTGGTATTTCCAGGCGGTCACTCATTTAAGTACTGACCAGGTTCGACGTTGCTCAACTTTGGTATTCTTATCAGCTGATTATATATATATATATATATATATATATATATGCTAAGAAATAAGCTATCGCACTAAGCTTCCCAGGTTTGAGGTACCTTCATGTAGAACGTCCTTCTGCCTGAAGATGCCTCAAAGTTGAAACCCAGGTAGCCTGGTGCGACAGCTTATTAAGTATTTTTTGCTCGACATTTTTCTTGCTGCATTTTCTATTGAGCACTTTATTATTGTATCATATATGCGTTTTTCTGTTTCTTTTTGTGTTGTAAATATATATATATATATGCAGACAGATCTGATTCGCTGTATCACAGCTCATCAGTACGGTTAGACATCCGATTGCTTCTAGCCAGGATGAAAACCCGACTGAATTGACATCAGTTAGCGATTCTACCTCTAGTTGGTACTAGATATACAATGCAAACATACGCCAGTAACTGAGAGTGTTCAAATTCATCACTGAATGAACGATGCATAGGTGCTTAAGGAGCTACTGTTTTTGCAAAGTCTACCATCCCTCCGTTGTGGTCAGTCAGTGTGAGAGCGTTAATAGACTATATATATATATATATATATATATATATATATATATATATATATATATATATATTTATTGTGTTTATTTAGGTAGCATTTTTTCATTAATGCATGTTTCTTTAAATAATATAGACAAGTTTGTAATTTTTGAAAATATTCTCTGATCGTCTTAATAGCATTATAATTAAATAAAGAAAATTACAATATTGATACATAATTTAATAATAATCCGATCTAAGCTGTCGGCTGACATAAGCAATTTTCAAAGATGCCAAATTACGTTATATATTATAAACACGGACAAACAATAATGACAACCTGTTTTTGCACACATGGAAGATTTCCAGCAATAACAAACTCGTGTATTTAAAAAATCTCCACAAATATCTTTAAATGCCTATAATTAATAACAAAAGCCATTGATTTATTCCAATGACTTCCCATACTTGTTTTCACTCTCGCTTGGTCATGTGCGACGTCACGAGATCTGAGGCGACATTCGCTTCCAGCGTCTTAAATGCACGAGTTTGCTGTTGCTTTGATGACAGCTCCTGTTCTACCTTGCAGATATTAAAACCAACTCTACAGAAAATATCCGAAGATTTTGCTAATACAACTGCTCATTGAACTATGAAAAATAGGCTAATCATTTTACTCAAATTAGATAGATAGATAGATAATATACAGACATAGATAGATAGATAGATAGATAGATAGATAGATAGATAGATAGATAGATAGATAGATAGATGTGAGCACACTGCTGTGGTTAAATAGATAAACAGGCAAATATAGACAAACTATTATTGACAGACACACTAATAGGCTAATCATTTTACTCAAATTAGATAGATAGATAGATAGATAGATAGATAGATAGATAGATGTGAGCACACTGGTGTGGTTAAATAGATAAACAGGCAAATATAGACAAACTATTATTGACAGACACACTAATAGGCTAATCATTTTACTCAAATTAGATAGATAGATAGATAGATAGATAGATAGATAGATAGATAGATAATATACAGACATAGATAGATAGATAGATAGATAGATAGATAGATAGATAGATAGATAGATAGATATTAACAGAGGGTGGGATAGATAGATAGATAGATAGATAGATAGATAGATAGATAGATAGATAGATAGATAATATACAGACATAGATAGATAGATAGATAGATAGATAGATAGATAGATAGATATTAACAGAGTGGGATAGATAGATAGATAGATAGATAGATAGATAGATAGATAGATAGATAGATAGATAGATAGATGTGAGCACACTGGTGTAGTTAAAGAGATAACCAGGCAAATATAGACAAACTATTATTGACAGACACAGTGATATATATAAAACTGAGATGTTGTCTATCGGGATGAAATTCATAGATAAACTGTATGAAATTGATGCTTTGTTCTCCGTTAACAGGTTTTGATGAAAAAAAATTCGTTGCACTCTGTTACAGGTGATTCGGAGACACAATCATCTTAGGTCATATAACGTAAACTGGTCTGTCGGTTTCTGATTACGTGTGAACACAAGCGTTTAAATAAGGCTCTCAAATCGTCCTGGCAAATCGCAAACTCTGCTATTACTCACCCCTAAGACCCCATTGGATATTTGGTAGAATCTATTATAATTCACGAAGACAAAGAAAATATTAATATTAACACATCGTATCCATCAGAAGCATGACTGTTTTTGCACGAGTTTTAGCTGAAAAGTTCGGAGGCTGACCAAGATACAATCGATCAGATATGAACAAATGAAATTTATTTTTTTATGTCGTCTACAGACTTCTTACATCGCTGTTATAGTGCTTGGAGTATATTAGTACAGAAGCTTTCATTCTGTTAGTCAAAAAAAAGTAACTAATAACATATATCCTGGTTTCACTCAGTTTCCGAAAATTGTTAATTTAATTTCCGTGCGTCTTCCTTCCGACCGACCACAGCTGACAGTGTTCGACTGACGCGTACGCAATTGAATACACGTGACATCCGCGAATCTCGACGTCTGCTGAGCACCCGAAACGAGAAGGATAATGCTGTCGCACCGTTGTGCACGCGTTAGTCGACGCCGGTACACTATGCTCGTATGCGCTCGGTTGGTCACTAACTGACTAATCTCTTGACCAGCGCAACCAACTCCGGTAACGATATTTTGTTTTTAAAGAATTATGTTTTCCTTCTCAAAATTAAATCATATTCTCTTGTTAGCTAGTTCATTTATTTCATTCTTCGTTGCGTATTTCATTAATCTGTTTCTTATTAATGCTTCACTGTTTTCTTTTTTTCATTCTATTACAAAGGTCGGCTGAAAATTTCATACGCTGACCAGTATATACTTAAGGCATGTGAGCAAATGGGGTTTATCTTTTAACATAATCTTCCCTTCCGGTCAAGCCCCGGTTTCCATCGCTCTTGCAGGGGTCGGATACCATTGGTGAAGAAACTTTCATCCTTTAATATGTGTTTATATTTCTGAGATTAGGTAGTATTTACACTTTTTATATTATTCATCTCAGAAGTATAGACAAATAGAATGATCTATTATTAAATGTCGTACAAAGGGCAACAAAGATGAGGACAATAGTCCAAATAATGTAAATACAGTAAATACTCCCTCATCTCAGAAATATAGACAAATAAAAAGATCTATTATTAAACGTCGTACAAATGGCAACAAATATCAGGACAATAGTCCGAATAATGTAAATACTGTAAATACTACCTCATCTCAGAAATATAGACAAATAGAATGATCTATTATTAAACGTCGTACAAATGGCAACAAAGACGAGAACAATAGTCCGAATAATGTAAATACTGTAAATACTACCTCATCTCAGAAATATAGACAAATAGAATGATCTATTATTAAACGTCGTACAAATGGCAACAAAGACGAGAACAATAGTCCGAATAATGTAAATACTGTAAATACTACCTCATCTCAGAAATATAAACACATGCTAAAAGATGAAAAGATGAGTCAGTAAGTGGCCCACCGAACACGGGCGAGCACAGCGTACCGCCGTCGACTTAGTCCTATGCAGCGACTATTGTCGTACTTGTTTTGGATGCCCAGTTACGCAACGAAATCAAGACCAGCCTATGAAAATTTCAGCCCATTCACATACCTGGAAATGAACAATGCATTTATTAATAAGAAGAGTTGAAATTAATGCCTTTAAGGTTTCACAGTTCTAGTATCACTCCTTCATAGTCAGTCTATGAAACTTTCAGCCCATTCACATACATGAAAAGGAACAATGCAGTTATTAATAAGAAGAGTTGAAATTAATGCCTTTAAGATTTCGCAGTTGTAGCATCATTCCTTTATAGTCAGCCTATAAAACTTTCAGCCCATTCACATACCTGAAAACAAACAATGCAGTTATTAATAAGAAGAGTTGAAATTAATGCCTTTAAAGTTTCACAGTTCTAGCATCAATTCTTTCATAGTCAGCCTATGAAACTTTCTGACCATCCACATACCTGGAATGTAGCAATACAGGTATTAATAAGAGTTGAAATTAATGCCTTTAAGGTTTCACAGTTCTAGCATCATTCCTTCATAATCAGCCTCTGAAGCGTTCAGCCCATTCACATACCTGAAATGAAACAATGCAGGTATTAATAAGAGGAGTTGAAATTAATGCCTTTAAGGTTTCACAGTTGCAGCCTCTCTCTTTCATTGTCAGCCTATGAAACTTTCAGCCCATCCACATACGTGGAAAGGATCAATGCAGTTATTGATAAGAAAAGTTAAAATTAATGCCTTTAAGGTTTCACAGTTCTAGCATCACTCCTTCATTGTCAGCCTATGAAACTTTGAGCCCATCCACATACCTGGAAAGGATGAATGCAGTTATTGATAAGAAGAGTTAAAATTAATGCCTTTTAGGTTTCACAGTTCTAGCATCACTCCTTCATTGTCAGCCTATGAAACTTTGAGCCCATCCACATACCTGGAAAGGATGAATGCAGTTATTAATACGAAAAGTTGAAATTAAGGCATCTTAGCTTTCACAGTTCTAACATCACTCCTTCAAAATCAACCTTTTAGCTTTTTAACCCACCCTCGTACTTGGAGAGAAACAATGCAGTTATTAATAAGAAGGGTTGGAATTAATACATGCGAGATTCCACAGTTCTAGCATCACTCCTTCATAGTCAGCCTATGAACCTTTCAGCCCATCCACATACCTGGAAAGAAACAATGCAGTTATTATTTCACGTTCTGAAAGGACACGGCAGGTGAAGAAGAAAAAGAAGAAGAAGAAGACGTCCCCAGCGGCGAGGAATTTAAAATGAAATACGAAAATCTTTAGCCCATTGAGGTCTTGGTCAGTTAACTTCACACACACACACACACACACACACACACACACACACACACACACACACACACACACACACAAATATATATATATATTCTCAAACATATATTGTTAAATATAAGAAACAATGCTTGTCTATTATGTTTAATTATGAGCCGTTCTACGCATCGTATTTTGGCTTTAATTTCAGATGAAAAGAAAGACAAAAATTCTCCAACATTTCAACATTTTCTTACTATGTTGGTTCTAAGCTTTCGGCACACTTGAGCCATCTTCAGAGAGGTTACAGGGAAGTTAACTTAAAAAACATCCACCATAAAAGGGGATTTTAACTTGTGTTGAACAAAAACTTTGCTAAGCAACAATAACAGTTACCAAATAGCAAACGCAGTTCGTAAAATTGTAATGCTGTTCTATGACATCACACCGCGCGAGAGCTCGAAATGTTAACAGAAACATATATTTAAATGCAATGTAATGCGCTATGATACATTGTATATATATATATATATATATATATATATATATATATATATATATATAGATAGATAGATATAGATATATATATATATATATATATCAGTTTGACCCAAGACAGGAAAAAGAAGTTCACCAAAAATGGTATAAAGTGGTCAATATAAAAAATTAAGCGATTAGTTATATGAATTAATTTACATATGGGAATACTCACACATATAATTATATTATTCAGGTGTTAATAAAACAATACTCAATGTAGCATAAACAGGCCTATTAATTATAAATATTAATCAACATGCATATTCTCCTACGTCAGTGGAACGACTCGGAGTGTCATGCGTTACGCAGTCGTTAGGTACATATTACGAACTGACCGCTTAAGTGATTTAAACTAAAGTTCACTGGAGATTCCTTTGAAGTTAAATCTTATGTTTGGGTCCAAATTTTTAATTCATCAAGACAAAAATTGCATGGAGATTAGAAAATCACGAAACATTAATATCTATATCTATATATATATATATATATATATATATATATGACTTTAAATGTTATTTTAGTGGATACTCATATTTGAGTAGCCGTTTCGTTCATTTATTATGCAGTGTAGTTTTTGTTTACCAGTCGGAATATTGTAAGAAGTTTATTAACGAAAAAAGTCACTCTTCAAATCCAGCTTCGTATATGCAAGCTGTTCGACGAAAATAAATAAATATATATATATATATATTAATATTTAAACGGAACGTCTATCAAGAATAAGTGCATCCACTAAAATAACGTTTGAAATAATCGAACCTGTTGGATTAATAAATTACAGAAACCCATTACATATATATATATATATATATATATATATATATATATATATATATATATTGCAGAACTTTTTAATATTTTAATATTTTTCATTTGGAAATGAATTATTACTGCAACTTGTTTTAATATTTTGTTTTCTTTGAGGTGATTTACGATAACAGTTTTTACTGATTTTCAAACGTAAACATCAACTCATTTCCAAATGAAATATGGTCAGGTGCCCCTGCCGTTCTCCTCAGTGTTCTTGACAAGCTCCAAAGGAGAGTCTGTAATGTGATAGGTACTGATCTGGCGACTCGACTGCAGCCACTTCCCCATCGTCGAAATGTGGCCTCCCTTTGTCTCTTCTATAAATACTTTCATGGCTTCTGCTCGGATGAGCTTAAGTCACTGATGCCTCCTCAACAGGTGTTTACTCGTGCAACCAGACTGGCAACTGGGTCCCACCCATTCACAGTCAGGTTAGCCAAATGCAGACGACAATTCTACTCCTGCAGCTACTTCTCTCGCACTTCCCGCCTGTGGAACTCACTCCCGTATTCTTGCTTTCCTAACGGCTACAACCTCCAGAAATGTAAATGCAAAGTCAATACTCATCTACTAATCACTGGACTCTAGCTCTCTCCCCACCCCTGTATAACCTTCCCTTTCTCTCCGCCCATGTATCTGTCATCGCACCTGCTTTCTCATCTTTCTATTGTTCCTTTCTAACTAGTTTGTACTCCTCACTCTTTTCTAATTAATCTTTTTACATTTATGTAACCCCCTGCACATCAGTGGTGTTTCCGCCTTGCTCGGGGTGAAATGATTATATATATATATATATATATATATATATATATATATATATATATCCGAGTGAATAGGGAGGGAAGAAAAATTTACAACGTCCAAAACATTAATTTCAAACAGTCCTCGATATATAATACAGAGCTGTGAATATTTATTATGAATTATATTTTAGAACATGTACATCCTTTTGTTATTCGCTACAAAGTGTACATTTTTTTTCGACATTGAAATTACAATGTCACATCAGGTGGTGTGGAAAGGAATGGAAAGCCTCTTTTCTTATATTTGGTAAGTTGTGTGTGGGATGTAGCTGGGGGTTAGTGATAAGGGAATAAGTCCAATAAATCGGCAGCAGGAATTTTGAAAAAATAGTTCATTAATGAAAGTGACGGGAATTTTGTAAGCAGATTTAACATTATTAGATGGGGTATAGGTTTATGTAAGTAATAAATACCTCGTGAGTCAGACAGACCCACCTTGGTTGTATAGGTTTATGTAAGTAATAAATACCTAGTGAGTCAGACAGACCCATCTAGGTTGTATAGGATTATGTAAGTAATAAATACCTAGTGAGTCAGACAGACCCACCTAGGTTCTATAGGTTTATGTAAGTAATAAATACCTAGTGAGCCCAGACAGACCCACCAAGGTTGTATAGGTTTATGTAAGTAATAAATACCTAGTGAGTCAGACAGACCCACCAAGGTTGTATAGGATTATGTAAGTAATAAATACCTAGTGAGTCAGACAGACCCACCAAGGTTGTATAGGTTTATGTAAGTAATAAATACCTAGTGAGTCAGACAGACCCACCAAGGTTGTATAGGTTTATGTAAGTAATAAATGCCTAGTGAGTCAGACAGACCCACCAAGGTTGTATAGGTTTATGTAAGTAATAAATGCCTAGTGAGTCAGACAGACCCACCAAGGTTGTATATATCATGTGGTAATAAATACACTCAGTGAGTCAGACAGACCCACCTAGGTTGTATAGGTTTATGTAAGTAATAAATGCCTAGTGAGTCAGACAGACCCACCTAGGTTCTATAGGTTTATGTAAGTAATAAATGCCTTGTGAGTCAGACAGACCCACCAAGGTTCTATAGGTTTATGTAAGTAATAAATGCCTAGTGAGTCGACAGACCCACCAAGAAGTCCATAGGTTTATGGCATAAATGCCTAGTGAGTCAGACAGACCCACCAAGGTTCTATAGGTTTATGTAAGTAATAAATGCCTAGCGAGTCAGACAGACCCACCAAGGTTGTATAGGATTATGTAAGTAATAAATACCTAGTGAGTCAGACAGACCCACCAAGGTTGTATAGGTTTATAAGTAATAAATGCCTAGTGAGTCAGACAGACCCACCAAGGTTGTATAGGATTATGTAAGTAATAAATACCTAGTGAGTCAGACAGACCCACCTAGGTTGTATAGGTTTATGTAAGTAATAAATGCCTAGTGAGTCAGACAGACCCACCTAGGTTCTATAGGTTTATGTAAGTAATAAATGCCTTGTGAGTCAGACAGACCCACCAAGGTTCTATAGGTTTATGTAAGTAATAAATGCCTAGTGAGTCAGACAGACCCACCAAGGTTCTATAGGTTTATGTAAGTAATAAATGCCTAGTGAGTCAGACAGACCCATCTATGTCAGGAGAGGTTTGTAAGTACTAGAAAATACCATGAGTCAGACAGACCCACCAAGGTTGTATAGGTTTATGTAAGTAATAAATACCCAGTGAGTCAGACAGACCCACCAAGGTTGTATAGGATTATGTAAGTAATAAATACCTAGTGAGTCAGACAGACCCACCAAGGTTGTATAGGTTTATGTAAGTAATAAATACCTAGTGAGTCAGACAGACCCACCAAGGTTGTATAGGTTTATGTAAGTAATAAATGCCTAGTGAGTCAGACAGACCCACCAAGGTTGTATAGGTTTATGTAAGTAATAAATGCCTAGTGAGTCAGACAGACCCACCAAGGTTGTATAGGATTATGTAAGTAATAAATACTAGTGAGTCAGACAGACCCACCTAGGTTGTATAGGTTTATGTAAGTAATAAATGCCTAGTGAGTCAGGACAGACCCACCTAGGTTCTATAGGGTTTATGTAAGTAATAAATGCCTTGTGAGTCAGACAGACCCACCAAGGTTCTATAGGTTTATGTAAGTAATAAATGCCTAGTGAGTCAGACAGACCCACCAAGGTTCTATAGGTTTATGTAAGTAATAAATGCCTAGTGAGTCAGACAGACCCACCAAGGTTCTATAGGTTTATGTAAGTAATAAATGCCTAGTGAGTCAGACAGACCTACCAAGGTTGTATAGGATTATGTAAGTAATAAATACCTAGTGAGTCAGACAGACCCACCAAGGTTGTATAGGTTTATGTAAGTAATAAATGCCTAGTGAGTCAGACAGACCCACCAAGGTTGTATAGGTTTATGTAAGTAATAAATACCTAGTGAGTCAGACAGACCACCAAGGTTGTATAGGTTTATGGGTAATAAATACCTAGTGAGTCAGACAGACCCACCAAGGTTGTATAGGATTATGCGTAAGTAATAAATGCCTAGTGAGTCAGACAGACCCACCTAGGTTCTATAGGATTATGTAAGTAATAACACCTAGTGAGTCAGACAGGACCCACCTAGATCGTCAGGGAAAACTGGCCAGCTTTCCCTGACGATCCGTTTATGTGAAACCTAGGTAGGTATGTCTGGCTCTTTAGGTATTTTTACTTATTCTGCTCTACCTAAGTATTGAGCGCTTTTTGTTAGTTGATTTTTCTTTGGGCTACGTGCTGACTGATATTCGTGTACTTAGATCTTTCTTTTTTAAAACCGTTTTTCCCTTCTTTGTAGATTCGTGGAAGGTTTTCGACACTAGTATAGTTATATCATATATATATATATATATATATATATATATATATATATTCTTATATATTCTTATATATATATATATATATATTCTTATATATTCTTATATATATATATATATATATTCTTATATATTCTTATATATATATATATTCTTATATATATATATATATGTGTGTGTGTGTGTGTATGTGTGTGTGTGTGTGTGTGTATATATATATATATATATATATATAATTACGTTTGAAAATCAGTAAAAAGAATTATTGTAAATCGCCTGAAGGAACCCAAATTTGCAGAAATAACTAATTTCCATATAAAAAATATTCAAAATTTTTAAAATATAATTGTATTGAACGGTGTACTGGTCTATTTTAATTATGACCAAAAACTAACTATATATATATATATTGTTATGTCGTGAGTAAGAATGTGGAGAGTAGAAATTGCGGGTACACTTGATAATTTTTACAGTGAAAGTGTGGGACCTAGTTGCCAGTCTAGTAACTCGAGTAAATTCGCGCAGGATGTGGTCACCAATGTGCTAAACTCATCGGGGAAAGGGGGAAGCTATACCTGGTCGGGGAGGGACTGGATTTGAGCCGCCAGGTCAGGCTCAACTACAGTGCAGATCCTCCGTTGGATTTTGTCGAGAACAACAAGACAAACAGAAGAAAGGGGAGGAAGAACGAAAGAAAGGAAAAAGAAAAAAAATGAAGAAATAAAAGAAGAAAAAAGAAAGATAGGCAGGACGGAAGAAAGAAAGAAAGAAAAAAGAGAGGAAGGAAAAAAGAAAGAAGAAAGAAAGAAAGAAAAAGAAAGAAAGAAAGATTGTCGGCCAGAAAAAGAGATAAAGAGAGAGAAAGAAAGACAAACAGAAAACAGTGGAGATAGAAAGAAAGGAAAAAAAGGAAGAAATGAAGAAAGAAAAGAGGAAGGAAGGAAGGAAGGAAGGAAGGAAGGAAGGAATGATCAAAGAAAGAAAGAAAGATGTTTGGATTTTGTCGAGAACACCGAGATGGCCAACAGGTTTGCCCGACCAGAGATGACAGCAATACTATTTCTAGGTCTACAATTCGTCCGTGCATTGAATACTTTGCCATATCTGGTCGGGTTTTCTGGCTTTTCAAATATTTTCATGGCAACTGCTCTGACGATTTTTTTTCCCGGGTACCCACATGACATATATTTACTCGTGCATCTAGGTCCCACCCTTTTACCGTAGAAATAGTTAAATGTAACCGTCTTTTCTACTCTAACTGTTTCGTTTCTCGTACTTCCCGTTTGTGGACCTTCCATTTGCTTGCTTCTTCCCTGATAGCTGCAATCTCCAAAATGTCAGTTGCCATCTTCTATCTCCTTGTTTCCCATCCATCTCTTATCCTTTCTTTGATGCCCCCTGTAACATTTTTATTCTCTCATTGTAACCTCGTGCGCAGCAGTGGCATTTATGCCTTGCATGGGGTGAAATGATAATTAAAAAAATATGAGAGAATTAATTGCTGGTGAAATTTACGACGTGAATCGTTGTTGGATGAATTAAAATAAAATTGTTGTTTTGAATATTAAGTAAGGAGGGAAAGCAATACTAAACGATTCATTGGAGAAAGAAAGAAAGAAAGAAAGAAAGAAAGAAAGAAAGAAAGGGAGGGAGGAAAGATCAAAGACAAAGAAAGAAAGAAAGAAAGAAAGAAAGAAAGAAAGAAAGACAAACAGAAAAAAGAAAAAATGAAAGAAAAGAAGTAAAAGAAAGAAAGAAAGAAATAACGAAAAAGGAAAGAAGGGAGAAAGAATGAAAGAGAAGAAGGAAAAAAGAAAGTAAGAAAGGAGAAAGAGAGAAAAAAGAAATGAAGGAAGGAAGGAAGGGATAAAAAAGAAAGAAAGAAAAAAAGAAAGAGTCGGAGAAAAAAGAAATAAATAGACAGAAAGATTGACAAACAGAAAACAGTGGGGAAAAATGAAAGGACAAAGGAAGAAATGAAAAAAGTAAAATGAAAGAAAGAAAGAAAGAAAGAAAGAAAAAAGAAAGAATGAAAAAAGAAACAAAGAAAGATAAGGAATGACAGAAAGAAAAAAGGAGAAAGAAAGAGAGGCGGACAAAAATAGATAAATAGAGAAAAACAGAAAAACCAAAAAAGGGGAGGAAAAAGAAATAAAAAAGGAAAGAAAGAAAGAAGGACAGAAGGAAAGAAAGAAGGAAGACAGAAAAGAAGAAAAAAGAAAGAAAGGTAAAAAGAAAGAAAGAAAGAAAGGAAGAAAGGAAGGTAAAAAGAAAGAAAGAAAGGTAAAAAGAAAGAAAGAAAGAAAGGTAAAAACAAAGAAAGAAAGAGGGGAAGAAAGAAAGAAAGGAAGGTAAAAAGAAAGAAAGAAAGAAAGGAACGTGAAAAGAAAGGAAGGTAAAAGAAAGAAAGAAAGAAAGGAAGGAATGATGGTAAAAAGAAAGAAAGAAGGGAAGAAAGAAAGAATGGAAAGAAGGAAGGCGGACAAAAACAGTTAATTAGAGAAAAACAGAAAAACCGAAAAAGGGAAGGAAAAAGAAATAAATAAAAAAGGAAAGAAAGAAAGAAGGACGGAAGGAAGGAAGGCAGAAAAGAAGAAAGAAAGAAAGAAAGAAAGGTAAAAAGAAGAAAGAAAGGAAGGAAGGAAGGTAAAAAGAAAGAAACAAACAAAGGAAGGAAGTAAGGAAGGAAGTTAAAAAGAAAGAAAGAAAGGTAAAAAGAAAGGAAAGAAGGAAGGAAGAAATAAATAAATAAATAAATAAAGGTAAAAGAAAGAACGGAAGGAAAGAAGAAAGGAAGGTAAAAAGAAAGAAAAAAAGAGAAAGAAAGATTGGAAAGAAGGAAGGTAAAAAGAAAGAAAGAAAGAAAGGTAAAAAGAAGAAAGAAAGGAAGGAAGAAAGGTAAAAAGTAAGAAACAAACAAAGGAAGGAAGTAAGGAAGGAAGTTAAAAAGAAAGAAAGAAAGGTAAAAAGAAAGGAAAGAAGGAAGGAAGAAAGAAAGAAAGAAATAAAGAAAGGTAAAAGAAAGAACGGAAGGAAAGAAGGAAGGAAGGAAGGTAAAAAGAAAGAAAGAAAGAAAGGTAAAAAGAAAGAAAGAAAGAAAGAAAGAAAAGAAGAAATGTAAAAAAGAAAGAAAAAAGAAAGAAAGAAAGAAAAGAAGAAAGGTAAAAAAGAAAGAAAGAAAGGTAAAAAGAAAGAAAGAAAGAAAGGAAGGAAGGTAAAAAAAGAAAGAAAGAAAGAAAGAAAAGAAGAAAGATAAAAAGAAAAAAGAAAGGAAGGTAAAGAAAGAAAGAAAGAAAGAAAGAAAGAAAGAAAGAAAGCGGACAAGATGGGAGGGAAAATGTGAAATAAATTTATATAGAATGACAAAAACAGAACGAGCAAAAAAAAAAGAGACTCAGAAGAAAGTCTTAAGAAAGAAAGGACCAGATAGAAGAGTAAAGGAAGAGAGAGGAACTGAGATAGAAAGAGAGAGAGAGAGAGAGAGAACTAGAAAGACAGAGAGGTAGAAGAAGTGAGAGAGATATAGATAGTGGGAGATAAATAGTGATAGGGGATGGGTGATGGAGATGGAGAAATACAGAGATTATAGCGAGAGAGAAATTGATAGAGATAGAGGAAGAGAGAGAGAGAGAAATAAAGAAAGAAAGAGGTAGATGGAGAGATAGAGTGAAATATTTATGGAGTACAGGGGCGAAAGGAATATTCCTTTTCCTCATTTCCGGTCAATCAAATTCACCAGAAAGGTATTACGTTTGCTTTACACACAAACGGAAGTGTGATCCTCGTTGCGTTCTGAAATCTCGCGAGAGCGGAAGTAATGATCGTATGAATTAACAGAAAATCGCTTCTAATTTTCTTATCTGATTTAGTCTGGCATCCGTAATGTTCAATTGGCACTCAGATATGAACGAATAGTCTGGTAAATAGGTGGGCTCCTTTTTGACATTAAAAAACAAAAACAAAACACAAAAAACATGAACGTTCTGGTAAAATGATATGCTTGTTTAATATTACGCTTAAGAACAGAACTAAAAAAAGTATATTGTATTTGACAGTAAGACAGAGTTACAAGCACAATCTATTAGAAAATGCTAGTGAAGATTTTGAATCATTTACCGACAGAAAATTGCTTTAAAAACATCCGTATAAATATCGGTTCATTAGAATTTATCAAAGAGAATAGGTCGAGTTTAAATTTGGTTGCAGAAAAGAGAATTAGGAAATTTTGTCTTTGATGAGTTAATAAATAATATTGGCAAATAGAATCCAAAATGAAGAAAGATCGAGCTCCGAGGCAGCCCTCAATATCTCAACTTAAAGATTATTTACTGGGAAAAAATAATGTCGCTGACGATGAAAAATGGAATTATTACGTGACCCCTCCACAAAAAAAAAAAAAAAAAAAGAAAAAAGAAACCGTGTTTTGAGCCATGACAGACTTGACCATCTTCACCTAAAGATAATCTACGGGGAAAAACATGGTCACTGTTGAAAAATAAATTTATTAGTAAAATTTAAAAGGAAGGAAATCGTGTCTAGATGCAGGACAGCCTTCAACATATTGTAAAGTGGATCTTCTGTGGAAAACGTTTGTCACTAGCGAGAGGTCCTGACTTGGCAGCCCGACTCCAGCCTCTTTTTCACCAGCGGGATGTGGCTTTCCTCTGTCTATGCTACAAATATTTTCGTGGCTTCTGCTCTGACAAACTTAAGTCACTGGTGCCTCCACCACAAGAATTTACTCGTGCAATTATACTGGCAAGAAGGTCCCACTCATTTAAAGTTAGATCAACCAAATGCATCCGATAGTTCTACTCAAACAGCTTCTTTACTCGCACTTCCTACCTGTGGAACTCCCTTCCGTATACTTGCTTTCCTGACGGCTACAACCTCCAGGAATTTAAATGCAATGTCAATACCTATCTCTTATCCACTTGACTCCAGTTCTTTCTACATCACCCTGTATATCTTGTTCTATCTTGTTCTTTTCCTTTCTCTCTGCCTTTGCAACTGTCAGGAATTTAAATGCAATGTCAATACCCATCTCTTATCCACTTGACTCCAGTTCTTTCTACATCACCCTGTATATCTTGTTCTATCTTTTTCTTTTCCTTTCTCTCTGCCTTTGCAACTGTCAGGAATTCAAATGCAATGTCAATACCCATCTCTTATCCACTTGACTCCAGTTCTTTGTACATCACCCTGTATATCTTGTTCTATCTTGTTCTTTTCCTTTCTCTCTGCCTTTGCAACTGTCAGGAATTTAAATGCAATGTCAATACCCATCTCTTATCCACTTGACTCCAGTTCTTTCTACATCACCCTGTATATCTTGTTCTTTTTCTTTCTCTCTACCTTCGTAACTGTCTTCACACCTGCGTTCGCATCATTCTCTTTCCCTTTCTCTGACATCGCTATAGCTAGTTCGTCTTTCTCTTCATTCTACTCCTGACTAAACTTTTACTTTTTTTTTTTACTAAACAGTAATGATATCGCCTTGCTTGGGGTGAAACGATTAAAAAAATGAAAATCGTGTCTACATCCAGGAGAGTATTCAACATTTCAACCGAAACAGAATCTACTGGAAAGAAATAGTGACTGTTGATAAAAAGTTTTTATTAAGTGAATCCAAAAAAGAAAGAAAATTACGTCTAGATCTTGGCAGCCTTCAACATCTCTATCTAAAGGGAATGAGGGTCGTTTTTAATGAACAATGGATTTAATACAAGAATTAAAAAGAAAGACAATCGTGTCTAGATGCAAAACAGCCTACAACATCTCAACTTAAATACTATCTACGAGTGAAAAAGTTGTTCGCTGTTGAAAAATTGATTTATTACGAGAATTCAAAAGGAAGGAAACCTTGTCTGGATCTGGGACAGCCTTCAATATCACAACCGAAAGTTAATAATATACAAGGGAAAAAGATGGACAGTGGCGATAAAATATAGTTTTATTAAGAGAATTCCGAACCGAACAGAATCGAGTTTTGATGCATGGCATCCTTCAACAACTTAACCTAAAAGTATTCTACTGTGGAAGAAATAAAATAATTGCACAATCGTTAAATTGAAGTCAGAACAATATTATAAAAATGCTGAAAAGTATTCTGGTGAATGACGAGTGATTAATTAATAAAAGCTTACGGAAAAATACTAGAAAGACTAAATTTTTATATTTCTGAGATGATGAATTTACATTATTTATATTATTCGGACTATTGTCCTTATCATTGTTGCCATTTGTACGACGTTTAATAATAGATCATTCTATTTGTCTATATTTTTGAGATCAGGTAGTATTTACAGTATTTACATTATTCGGTCTATTGACCTCATCTTTGTTGCCATTTGTACGACGATTAATAATAGATCATTCTATTTGTCTATATCTCTGAGATGAGGTAGTATTTACACTATTTACATTATTCGGACTATTGTCCTCATCTTTGTTGCCATTTGTACGACATTTAATAATAGATTATTCTATTTGTCTATATCTCTGAGATGAGGTAGTACTTACAGTATTTCCATTATTCGGACTATTGTCCTTATCATTGTTGCCATTTGTACGACGTTTAATAATAGATCATTCTATTTGTCTATATTTTTGAGATCAGGTAGTATTTACAGTATTTACATTATTCGGTCTATTGACCTCATCTTTGTTGCCATTTGTACGACGATTAATAATAGATCATTCTATTTGTCTATATTTTTGAGATGAGGCAGGATTTACAGGATTTACAGGATTTACATTATTCAGACTATTGCCCTCATCTTTGTTGCCATTTTTTTTTTAATCATTTCACCCCGAGCAAGGCGGAAACGCCACTGATGTGCAGGGGGTTACATAAAAGTAAAAAGATTAATTAGAAAAGAGTGAGGAGTTCAAACTAGTTAGAGAGGAACAATAGAAAGCTGAGAAAGCAGGTGCGATGACAGATACATAGGTGGAGAGAAAGGGAAGGTTATACAGGGGAGGGGAGAGAGTTAGAGGCCAGTGGTTAGTAGATGAGTATTAACTTTGCATTTAAATTTCTGGAAGTTGTAGCCGTCAGGAAAGCAAGAATACGGGAGTGAGTTCCACAGGCGGGAAGTGGGAGAGAGGAAGCTGCAGGAGTAGAACTGTCGTCTGCATTTGGCTAACCTGACTGTGAATGGGTGGGACCCAGTTGCCAGTCTGGTTGCACGAGTAAACACCTGTTGAGGAGGCATCAGTGACTTAAGCTCATCCGAGCAGAAGCCATGAAAGTATTTATAGAAGAGAGAGAGGGAGGCCAGATTTCGACGATGGGAAAGTGGCTGCAGTCGAGTCGCCAGATCAGTACCTATCACATTACAGACTCTCCTTTGGAGCTTGTCAAGAACACTGAGGAAAACGGCAGGGGCACCTGACCATAAATGGCAGCAGTACTCCATGCACGGACGGATGGTTGACTTGTATCTATGCAGGATGGATTCAGGTGGAAAAAACATCCTGGATCGACATAGTGACCCAATCTTCTTAGCAGTAGATTTTGCTATGGATTCAATATAGTGGTTCCATTTGAGGTCTGAGGACAGGGTAAGTCCGAGGAGGCGTAGTGTATTACTCTCCGGGAGAATCACCTGGTCCATGCTTATGGGAGGCAGAAGAGGTTGCCTGTAATGGTTGACAGACAAGAGCTTGGTCTTAGAGGAATTGAAGTTGACAAGCCACTTCTTGCCCCAGTTCACCACAGAGTGTAGATCCCGCTCAAGGTCAGCAGCGAGATTATATTCTGTCCGCCACGACAGGTTTCTTACTGGAGCGGGAGTATATTGTAGTGTCATCTGCGTAGATGCCTACTTGGGACTTGATCTCATCTGGGAGGTCGTTGATGAAAATAAGGAAGAGCGTCGGGCCCAGGATAGAG
This sequence comes from Ascarosepion bandense, assembly GCA_037127315.1. NCBI lineage: Eukaryota > Metazoa > Mollusca > Cephalopoda > Sepiida > Sepiidae > Ascarosepion > Ascarosepion bandense. The sequence goes on from JBBBDQ010001502.1 coordinate 630,026, forward strand.
CCCTGTGGGACACCAGCATTCGTGCTGTAGGACGAAGAGGCACGCCCATTCAGAACGACCTTCATTTTGCGGTTATTTAAGAAAGATTGGATTAGGTCAAGCAGGCGACCGGTAATACCATAATCGCGTAGTTTGCATAGGAGGCCAGGGTGCCAAACCCTGTCGAAAGCCTAGGAGATGTCAAAAGCAACCGCGCGAGCCTCGTCAGACTCATCAAGGGCCTGTAGCATGTACTCAGTTACAGTTGTTAGCAGGTCGGCCGTGGACCTGTCAAAGAGGAATCCATATTGCCTGTCGGAGAACAGTTTGTGGGCGGTGAGATGATGAACAATTTCAGCATTGATTATAGCCTCGAATACTTTCCCGAATATTGGTAGAAGACTGATAGGGCGACAGTTGGATGGGTCCGAGGGTTCACCACAATTCTTAAAGACAGGAATGACTGAGGAGAATTTCCAGCATGCAGGAAAGCAGGAAGCTGAAAGGCAGTAGTTAAACAGTTTAGAGAGGACAGGGGAAAGTTCAGGGGCACACCTCTTAAGGACTATCACCGGGATACCATCATCTCCACACGCCTTATGGGGGTCGAGTTTTGAAATTACTCGGGATACGACTGTCGGGGTAATATATACGTCGGGCAGTTTGGCCTCAGTTCTAATAGGGAAGTCGGGTGGGTGCACTCCGGACGAGTCGAATGTGGAGTTGGATGAGAATCTGCGGGAAAAGCACTCAGCTTTGTCCGCAGATGAAGTGAGAACCTCAAATCCATGGATTAAAGGAGGTATTGAGGATTTCCTATTGTTGAGCACTCGTTTACAAATCCTCCAATAGTCCTTGGAGCCGAACTAGCGGTCAGCTATGTGCTGTCGCATTCTGTCAGCAAACAACTGTTTCGCGTCATATAGGGTTCTGTTGCACTCATTGCGAGCAAATGTGTACGACGTTTAATAATAGATCATTCTATTTGTCTACATTTCTAAGATGAGGTAGTATATACAGTATTTACATTATTCGGACTATTGTCCTCATCTTTGTTGGCATTTGTACGACGTTTAATAATAGATCATTCTGTTTGTCTATATTTCTGAGATGAGGTAGTATTTACAGTATTTACATAATTCAGACTATTGTCCTCATCTTTGTTACCATTTGTACGACGTTTAATAATAGATCATTCTATTTGTCTATATTTCTGAGATGAGGTAGTATTTACAGTATTTACATTATTCGGACTATTGTCCTCATCTTTTTTGCCATTTGTACGACGTTTAGTAATATATCATTCTAATTGTCTATATTTATGAGATGAGGTAGTATTTACAGTATTTACATAATTCGGACTATTGTCCTCATTTTTGTTGCCATTTGTACGATGTTTAATAATAGATAATTCTATTTGTCTATATTTCTGAGATGAGGTAGTATTTACAGTATTTACATTATTCGGACTATTGTCCTCATCTTTGTTACCATTTGTACGTCTGTAATAATAGATCATTCTATTTGTCTATATTTCTGAGAGGAGGTAGTATTTCATATTACTTACATTTTTCGAGGTGCCGTGTTCGAATTCCGGTTGAATTCCTTGTATTCACTAACGCACAAATACCCTTAGGAAAAGTATTAATCCGTCTCTTCCCTCAAGTTATGGGTTAAATAATAGGACAGATTGGGTTCTCTAGCCTCAGCTGGCAACCAGCCTACTGCAGATAGCAATGGCAACCTACTGCCTGATAATCTTCTGCCCAGTCAGTCATGTTTCTTTCAAGACATGATCGCCCGAATCGTGACACTTAACTGATTGACTGAATGCAATAGTTGGAAACATAATTAAAGCTGCTACTCGTTATAAAGTAGGGGATCAGTTTTCTATTGTTATGAAGTAATAAACTGATCCCCCTTTAATTACTCCTTAATAGTATAATACATTTATTCTTCTTCCAGCTATGGGTTAAATACCTGGAGAAATTGGGTTCTGTAGCATTGGTTAGCAGCCAGTCTATCGTGGAAAGCAATGGCAACCTACTGCGGAATAATCTTCTGCCCAGGCAGTCATGTCTCTTTCAAGACATGATCGTCCGAATCGTGTATCACGTATGGCACTTAACTGACTGACTGAATGTAATAGTTGGAAACATACTTAAAGCTGATACTGGGCATAAAGTGGGGGATCGGTTTTCTTTTGTTATGAAGTAATAAACTGATCCTACCCTCATCTATTGAACAGGTGAAGAGGCTCATCCCTTGTTTTCTGTTTAGGATGCGGTTTCCGGTTTTCTCTTTTCTAATCTTCTCACTTTGTTTTTTTTTTAATTGGAGTAGATAGACTAAACTATCGCCCGGTTCACACTCTACCCACATCTTTTGAACAGGTGAAAAGGCTCATCCCTTTTTCCTGTTTAGGATGCGGTTTCCGGTTTTCTCTTTTCTAATCTTCTCACTTTTATGCAGCCACCTGCACGGCGTTACCACCTTGCTTGGTGTGATATGATTAAAAAAAAATTCCTACTTAATTATATAATACATCTCTTCTTCCAGCAGTATATTGGCAACTTTTAGCTCTGAATCATATAACAGGACAGATTTTGTTCTATAGCCTTGGCTGGCAACCAGTGTACCGCAGAAAGCAATGGCAACCTACTGCGGGATAATCTTCTGCCTAGTCCGTCATGTCTCTTCCAGACATGATTGCCCAAAGCGTGTATCATGTATGGCACTTAACGGACTGACTGACATTTTTCGGACTGTTGCCTTCATTTTTATTTGCTATGTTTACGACACTTCGACTGTTGTACGCTTCTGCCTTCTTCAGATGCTGGAAATTTCGGACCGAACACTTGATTTTTATATATTTTCGAGATGAGGTAGTATTTACATTATTTACGTTGTTCGGAGTGTTGACCTAATCTGTATTGCCATGTTAACGACGTTTCAGCAATTGCAATCTTCGACCTTCCTCAGTTGGTAGAAATTTCGAACCGGACACTTGATTTATCTATACTTCTGAGATGAGGTAGTATTTATATCATTTACATTGTTTAGACTGTTTTCCTCATTATTATTGCCATGTTTACGACGTTTTGGCCGTTGTACGTTCTGACCTTTTACCAAGGACACATGTCCCAGCGCATATAGACGTTGATTAGTTCCAGTGACTTGACCCAAAGAGTTGTGAGTTCAATACCTGACTACATCAATGGTGAAAAAATAAATTCGAAAGTTGGGTTAAAGGGAGATAACTACATGACAGCTGGAATGAGAATGATATACCCCAGTGATCGAAATAAAGAGATCGGTTCGAAATTCCTCGCATCTGAGGAAGGCCGGAGCGCACAACAACCGAAATGTCGTGAATATGGCAATAAAAATGAGGACAAGAGTCCGAACAATGTAAATTATTGGAAATACTTAATCCTTTTTTGAGTTCAAGTCTCAAGAATCATAAATTGTGTATAACTTATTTTGCTATACGACACCAGAGACGGAGGAAGAGAAATGTCAAAGGTTATAGGCTGGGTTCGTTGAGGAACATCTGTTGGCTCTAAAACTGATTTGAGATACGCTTACAAGATAAAATCAACCGATATTTGCCAAAAAGATGGTTACAATTAAAATGGAAAAACAACTTTACTGTTAACATGAAAAATAAAATATTCCAATTACAACAAGATCTCTTTTCATTGCTGACGGATAGTTGTCTCCTTTCCAAAAACAATCTGAGAATTGCTGTCAAAATATTTGAGTTCTTATCAATTATCGACCTTGATGACTGTAACTCAGAGATCACAGTTGATAACAACCACAATGTGGTTGTTTTTGTTGTAGATCCAGTGAATGAGATCCGCAAAAATAATGAACAAAAACCAGAAATTGAGATAGAAAAATAAGTGTATTTGTGGTGATACCGAGCAAGCGAGGGACTGGATGTTTGCCCTTAGAAATTCAGAAAGCAAATGACCAAAATGGTCTTTGCGCATCTGGTCTCCACGCAGAAGTTCCGGGGGTAAGCCAAAAATAAATAAATATCAAATTCCTTTTACAGACCTGTAGCGGAACTCTGGATCCTGATTGGTCATCAAATCGCAAAATTCAAAATAGGTCAGAGAAACGGTTTTTCCACATCTAAAGAAAAAATCATTCTGTGAGCCAACCCACGTGACTGGTTTGAATATTTAAGTATGGTCTCTATTTGGTCACGGCGGTCAGTTCAGAGGAGGCCATGTGCTGGCACACATCTAAGGTGTAACTCTCAGCTTCAAGTGACCCGGACATTTCCATCTCTTTTTCTCCTTCTCTATCTCAAGCGGATGTGCATTGTGGTACAGTGGATATCGGTTCGGAACGAGAAATCGGAGAGCTGAGTTCGAATTCCAGTTGAATCCATTGTATTCACTTACGCGCAAATACCCTTGGGAAAGGTATTAATCCGTCTCTTCCTTCCAGTTATGGGTTAAATAGCAGGACAGATTGGGTTCTATAGCCTTGGTCGGCAACCAGTCTACTGCAGAAAGCAATGGCAACCTACTGCGGGATAATCTTCTGCCCAGTCAGTCATGTCTTTTTCGAGACATGATCGCCCAAGCGTGTTTCACGTATGGCACTTAACTGACTGACTGAATATAATAGTTGCAAACATGACGAAAGTTTCTAGTGGTCATAAAGTGGGGGATCGGTTTTCTATTGATATATAGCAATAAACTGATCCCCCACTAATTACTAATTAAAAATATAATACATCTATTCCTCCTCTAGCTATGAGACAAATAACAGGACAGATTGGGTTCTATAGCCTTGGTCGGCAACCAGTCTACCGCAGAAAGCAATGGCAACCTACTGCAGGATAATCTTCTGCCCAGTCAGTCATGTCTTTTTCGAGACATGATCGCCCAAGCGTGTTTCACGTATGGCACTTAACTGACTGACTATCTCAACAATTACTGCTACAAACAATTTTATCATGGAACACAGCTCTACTCATAACTTTTTAATAAGCTTATTTTATTCTTCCACTCTTCTGCACTAATTCCACACATTCCAACAACCGACAACCAACCTTCTGATGAAAACCCTTCTGATGAATATTATTCAACATAAATCCTATAAGCAGTAGGGAGTTCGGTTAAGAAAGACACAAGGCCGAACAAAAGAAACATTAACCAGATCCCTACACTTCATATTAACGTAAGGATACATACTTGAACGAAGGCTCGTTTCCAGGAATACGGTTTAGTAAGAAGTATATATATATATATATATATATATATATATATATATATATATATATATATAGGAAAGAATATTAAAAAGTTTTGAATTTAAAAATGTATTTTTGGACAGTATTTGTTTATTTTTATTATTGTATTTTATATTTCAGACCGCCCTCGGTCCTTCACCAGAAAAAGTGATTTTTCACTCGGTCCTTCATCAGAAACAAGTGAAAATCATTTGTTTCTGATGAAGGACCGAGTGAAAAATCACTTTTTCTGCTGAAGGAGCGAGGGCGGTCTGAAATATAAAATACAATAATAAAAATAAACAAATACTGTCCAAAAATACATTTTTAAATTCAAAACTTTTTAATATTCTTTCCTATACATATTAAGACAGTATACGTGGATCATCACTATGTTATATATATATATATATATATATATAAACGTCTCTGAAGTGAAGCCGTAGTAAATATAGTATGTCCACGTTGGAAGTTGACAGGTGCTGCGTAATAATCTTCTCGCTGATTTTTTTAAATCGTTTCACCCCGAGCAAGGCATTCCATTGCCACTATTGCGCAGGGGGTTACATAGGGTCGGGGAAGTGATGGGAAAACGATGGTTAGATATAGGAAATGTCAGAAGGAGGGTGATAGACGGGTAAGGATACAGAGAATGAGGTTTGGTTAGATGGTGAGAGTGTTTGAGAGAATAGATGCAAGTTAGTGTAATAGAAGGTGTCTATTGACCTAACATTTAAACTCCTGGAGATTGTAGCTGTTGGACTTAGTTTCCATATTCGGAGAAAATGAATTGGGATCAAATTCAGTTCAAATATGGATCAGAATTTGACATAGTGACAGGATAAAGAACAAATAGAAAACGTTTATCAATCTAACAAGTTAGTGTGTTAGAAGGTATTTATTGACCTTACATTTAAACTCCTGGAGATTGTAGCTGTCGGGGAAGCAGGCATGTGGAAGTGAAAGTACTTATAGACGAGGCACAGGGAAGCCACGTCACGCCGGTGAGATAGTGGTTGCAGCCGGTCCGCCAAGTCAGGATTGATCACGTTACAGATTCTCCGTTGTATTTTGTCAAGAAGCCCGAGGAGTGTAGCAGGGGCACCCGACCAGATGTGGCAGAGCACAGAGCTATTATGAACTAGTATTCTCCCTGAAACGCGGCATCTTCCGTGATAGCTTCGCTATCTTCCGTCTCGCTTCTATGGCAGTAGTATATGTATACTCTAGACGAGTCCATCTTCATGAAAAGGGGAGACCCCAAAACAGTTTTTGATGGTACTATTGCCAATATTAATAGCCAAAATACACTTACTACATAGAATTAGGTTTCTTTTGTCGCTTGTAACGTTATTTAAAAAAAATGTTTATAACGATATCGCCCGAAGCAAGACATTTTACTGCCACTGTTCTGCAGAGGGTTACACAGGAGGAATATGATGAGAAAGAGTGACATGTTATAGGGGGTGTCAGGAAGAGGGTAAGAGATGGATGAGAATGCTGATGAGAGTGGAGTGGACGGAGAAAGGAGCATGAGAGAGAGGATGCAGGTTAGTGAGATATGAGATGACTAGTGACTTTACATTTAAATTCTTGGAGATTGTAGCTGTCGGGGAAGCAAGTAAATGGAAGGGAATTCCACAGGCGGGAAGTGCGAGAAAAGAAGCTGTTGGAGTAGAATTTGCGTTTACATTTTATTGGTTTCACAGTAAAAGGGTGGGACTTAGTTTCGAATCTTGTGTCTTGAGTAAATTCAAACATAGTGGACACCAGAGATCTAAGTTCATCGGAGCAGAAATTATTTGCACCGGTGAGAAAGTAGTGTAACTGAGCTGCCAAGTCGGGATCTGTTACATAACAGATTCTCCGTTGGATTTTGTCAAGGACACTTAGGTGGATAGCAGGAGCACTCGACCAGATATGGCAGCAGTATTCAATGCACGGGTGGATGGTAGATTTATGTATGTGCAGGATTGTTTCAGGCGGAAAAAAACTTTCTTACCCTACACAGAGAACCGACTTTCTTAGCAGCGGATTTAGCTATGGATTCTATATTGTCTTTCCACTTGAGGTCTGTTGTGAGAGTTAAGCCGAGGAGACGCAGTGCTTTGCTTTCAGGGAAACTAGCCTGATCCATGCTAATGGGAGTGTAGGAGTGATTGTCTGTGATGGTTAATAGATAGCAGCTTCATTTTGGAAGCATTAAAATTCACGAACCATTTCTTACCCCAGTTCACCACGGATTGGAGGTCCTTCTCAAGCCTTTTTTTTTTTTTTTTTTTTTTGGTAGGGAGACTTGTATTTGAGTAGACGTTCCGTTTATTCATCAAACAATATATTTATTTATTTTCGTCTACCAGGCCGAAAATTCGGGAAATCTAATTAAATAAGAATTTAGGGTTTTTGGCAGGATTCGAAACTGTTTTTTGTCTGGTCAGATGAATTTACCGTACACTCTAATCAACTGGAGGCATGGTGGAGTAATGGATAGCGCCTCCGATTAAGGAATCGAAGAACAGGGTTCGAATTAAAGTTAAATTCACTTACATGCACATACCCTTGCGAAAAGAATTAATCCATCTCCTCCCTCAACATACGGGTTAAATAGCTGAACAGATTGGGTTGCCTTGGTTAGTAACCAGTCTACTACACAAAGAAATGGCAATATAGTGCGGAAAAAAACCTTATGTTTAGTCAGTCATTGATCGAACAATACTTGATCGGCTAAACGTTTATCACATATGGTCATTACATCATCGGCCATAATTATTATGTCATCCCAATGTTATACAAAATGATGTATTTCATACTATTTTTTAGTATTTATTGCCAAGTGAATAATTGTAAATGAGAATAGAATGATTCTTTTGTTAATACTGCATAATAACATGTGCATCAAATGAATTTTAAAAGATTTAATAATTACCTATATTGCAGTTTCATCAAAATAACCTCCTTTTGCCTTCACAACGACTGCACACACACTGGACATTCTTGCCAAAAGTCTTTTAAAATAATCCTCCGACAACTCACTCCAGGTATCCTTTAGACACCAAACTAAATCCCGAACATTACTCGGCTGTTTCTTCTTGCTTCTCCCGTCCAACTCATCCCTTGTATCCCGTTCAATTGGCGAGAGGGTCTGGTGACTGAGGTGGCCAACACATAACTTTTAACACTCCAGCAGTTTCTTTTAATTTTAAATAATTTTGGCACAATTTAGAAGTATTTTTTGGGTCGTTATTCTGCTGGAGAATGAAATTTTGACCCACAATAGCAATCCAGATGAAATTGCATACCTCTGCAAGATTGAATGGTACTGTTCTTTCTTCATAGTCCCCTTTATTTCAACCAAGTCACCTGAACTCGTGCCTGCAAAATAGCCCTAAACCATACAGGATCCACCACGATGTTTCATCGATGACCGTACCCACCCATCTTTCACTCGCTCCCCAACCCTCCTCCCCACGTTCACCTTCCTTTTACACCCAAACATTTCGAACTTAAACTCATCAGTCTACAACAATAAGTTAACATTGCCTGATGACGAGGTAAAAATCTCGAAACATAGAAATTTCCGTGTCGCAATGTAAACTATATTAATTTTAAATAAAAAAAACAAAATATATATATATATATATATATATATATATATATATATATATATATATATATATATATGATCTTTGTTGCGGGATAATTAAAAAATGCCTACCTAAGCGCTGTGGAACGCATCCAGGGCACAGTGAAAAAATAATATCATTGTTTGCCATCCACTGTATCCCTGACTGTCTTCGTTATGTCTCGCCTATGTCATGCCATCGGACACAGATGGAATGGGAAGAGAGTGTGAGGCTGATGACCGTGTGCAACTCGCCCTCAATTGAATCCAAGTAAAGCGAAAGTCAGGACTTCTACTAGAAGTCGTGGTCTTCATCGCCTGCGAGGGACAAACATTATATATATATATATATATATATATATATATATATATATATATATAGTCATCCGCAGACAGAACTGTTTCGCTGTATCACAGCTCATCTGTATGTTTTAGACTCCCATTGCTTTTAACCCGGGATTGAAACCCGACCGAATTGACCTCAGTCGGCGATTTTACCACTGGGCTATGGGCTCTCGGTAGAAGAAGGCAGACTTTTTAGCGTGTATATTATCAGTGTACACACCCAATAGCCAGAGTGATCCAATTCATTATTGAATGAGCGATGCGTACAAGCCTGAATAGCTACGGTTTTTCAAAGTCTACCATTCTTCCAGAGTGCTCAATCAGGGTGTGAGAGCGTATTTATATATATAACGTAGCACACTTGGTGTACTATCCAGGTAAATTCCGATAGAGACGAACTCAAAAGAACTCAATGTTAAATTCATTTATTAAATTTAACAGAGTAATATAATTTACAAAAGATTTTAGATTTATTACCATGGGTAATACATATTTCACCGCATATTGCGGTTCGTCAGTCCCAAATGATACAACAGTTGATCCTCAAACTATCCACCCCACCAAAAAAAATTATATATTTTACATAGACGCTCACATTTCCATATTTAGAATAGACATGTAAGCGTCTATGTAAAATAGTTTTGGGGGATAGTTTGAGGATCAACTATTGTACCATTTGTGCCTGACGAGCCGCAGTATGCGGTGAAATATGTATTACCCATTGTAATAAGTTTAAAATATTTTCTAATATATATATGACTACACAAAATTTAAAAAATTAACAAAAACCCGACACACCAACTAAAATCTAAACTTAATAAACTCATTAGTGCCAACAACGCTGATCAGAATTCCTTAAAACTCCCTAAAATTATTGGTGACTATAAACCTGGTCACATATACGGAACCATAAAAACTCATAAACCTAACTATCCTCTCCGCCCTATCATATCCCAAATTTCTACTCCTGTATACCAGTTAACTAAATATATTAACCAGCTTATAACACCCTACCTTCCGAGTAAATACAGCATAAAGTCAACCCTAGAGGCAATCCAAATTCTCAAGAGTGAAAAACCTAGTAATTTCTACATGTCTAACCTTGAAAATACTACCTTTGCAAAATTTACAAAACCATCAATATATCTACGATATGTTGATGATATCCTACTATCAATTAAAAATACTGATGAAATCTTACAACTTCAAAAACAGTTTCAAAATAACTCAGTTTTAAAATTTACTTATGAACTTAGCAAAGATAACAAAATTCCTTTTCTTGATATATTAATTATAACACGTACATACTCAAACAAGAAAATAATAAGCAGAAACTAAAAATCCTCGAAGCACTCTACATTAAACAATTTAAACCTGGTTTGAATACAATCAATTTCGATATTTCCAATAACGTACTCAAATGTCTGTAATCAGACCAGGGACCACAACACCACTATTTTGTCACTGTCTTCGGCAATCCGCCACGGTAGGGATGGACTTATATTTTCAATTCAATTATCTTTATTGTTAATAGCTTAAATGTTCTATGTTTGCTGTGTGTTAATATTTACTCTTTGATAATGGCTTATGTGAGCCGAAAGCTTAGACCCGATAAAAAATTCAACAAATACTGTGATTTTTTGTTGTCTTTCAACGACATCACCATCAAGTATATGAGACGGTATGAACGGAACCTACACAAAATTAATAGACAAAACTTGTCTATATTATTCAATGAAACCTGCATTAATATATATATATATATATATATATATATATATATATATATATATATATATATTATTTAAAATGAATATAGTTTACATTGTGACACGGAAATTTCTGTTTCGAGAATTTAATCTCGTCCTCAGACAATGATCTCTCATTATTGTGAAAATGATTTTCATTTGAATATAAGAAACAATATGTGTGTGTCCAATTTAACTAATCAGAATAGAGATCCACTTTAAATTTGAAAAATGTTGATACTTTTGGGATATACATGATTTCTTCTTTCAATCTAACGACAGTTGTGTCAGTCGATCAAAACCCCTGTCTAGACCGCATTTCCGTTGATGTATTCATTATTGTTACAAGATTATTATCTAAGTTTTCTCTGTATCCCATCATTTTCTAAAGCAAAAAAGAAAATATTACATATTTTTATCTTATTTAAAGAAAACTTTATGAGCAATTATACTATTTTTATTTGGATTCCGAATGCATTTTATTATAATTTTTCATAAAACTCTTATTCTGTAAAATGTACTTATTTATTTATTTATAAAAAATTATATATATATATATATATATATAGTACTGTGCAAAAGTATTGGGACAAGAACTATTTTATCTTTTATGAGGCTTATTGACAGAAAATAAACAATTTAATTAAATTAATTTGATTTGATTTACTCAACAAATGTTTTGACAAGAAAAAATACTTGTTACAAAATAAATTTAATATTTAATATAATAGACTTGTAGGAATGAACCAAAATGACCTCAGGTCAGATACTACTACCATGCAGAGAATACATTGTTTCTTTTACCCTCTCTGTCTCTAAATAACTCCCAAGAACTAAGATACCCAAATCTATTCCCTTTTCTTTCTCTGCTACTATTTCTTTTTCCCTTACTCTCTCTATCTCCCTGACCCATGCTTCACCACCACCAACAGCCTCGGAAAACTAGTAGCGCGAACCATGTCTGTCCCCTTGAGTTCGCCGCTACTACAAATCAAAGCACGATTAGGGACAACCATATTACAATTTATAGTAGACACTGGTGCAAGCCTCTCAATAATACCGGCGTCCGCGTTAAAAGGCGTTATACCCAACACCAGTATCACTCACCACTGCCAACGGAGAGAAAATACAATGCCACGGCCAAGCTAACCTGGAGATTGCAATACCGAGCTTAAGAAGAACCTTTTCCTGGACATTCGTGGTCGCTGATATCACCAATCCCCTCCTCGGAATTGACTTTCTAAATAACTTTGGCCTCACTATCGACTGCAAAAACAGGACAATTTATGACCCAGCAACAACCACTAAAAAGAAGTTGTTAGTAAACACTACTGCTCCTGTAAATGTGGTCATAAACGAAGCAAATATACCCACATTTATAAAAAACAGCTTAGATAAATACCCAGAAATTATCTCTCCTCACACCAACAAAAACAATACCTACTGCGGTGTTTACCACAGAATCGACACAGGTAGTCACTCACCAGTTTTTGCTAAATCCAGGCAACTGTCTGCTGAAAAGCTGACTGCTACAAAAGAAGAATTTAAGAGACTAATAAATGAAGGAGTAATAACCCCTTCAGACAGCGAATGGTCAAGCCCACTACATCTAGTACCTAAACAGAGTGGAGGATATCGCTGCTGTGGAGACTACCGCGCCTTAAACAGTATCACTAAAAGTGATAGATACCCCATCCCTAATATTAATTCTTTTACTGCTAAACTCGCTGATAAACAGCGATTTTCAAAAATTGATTTAATTTCAGTCTATCATCAAATCAAGATGCACCCCAATGATATTCCAAAAACTGCAGTTATTTCACCAATGGGACTTTATCAATATGAATTTATGCCGTTTGGATTAAAGAATTCTTCGGCTACTTTTCAAAGATATATGGACAGAATCTTTCGAGATACCGACTGTGTCTTCGTATATATCGATGATATCCTCATCTTCAGCGATGACGAACAATCTCATGAAAAAGATATTGACACAGTGTTTCGAATTCTACAAGAAAACAACCTAAAAATATCACTCTCCAAATCGATTTTCAACGTAACAGCCCTTGACTTCTTAGGCTTTAGAATTAACTCAAAGGGAATTACACCAACTGCAAATAAAGTAAAAGAAATAGAATCTTTTCCGTGTTCTAAAGATGCTAAAAGCCTACGCAGATTTCTTGGTATGGTAGGATTTTACAGAAAATTAATACCAGGATTCGCAAAGTTAGTTTTTCCTTTATCTGAGAGAATGCGACTAACACTGAAAGGACTAATCACCTTGAATACATTAGAAAAAGAATCCTTCTCTACCATGACTAAAATATTGGGTAAGCTAACGGAATTACCCCATCCTCAACCAAGTTGTACACAATATCAACTGGTCACGGACAGCAGCAAATATGCAGTCGGTGCTGCCTTACATCAAGTCGTTAATGGAAACCCTATACCAATAGGATTTTTCTCGAAGAAACTAACAGCAACACAGACAAGATATTCCACTTTTGATCGTGAACTTTTAGCAGCGTATTTGGCTGTATTACATTTTCGCCACCTCATTGAAAGTCGCGAAGTATTACTTCTAACAGACCACAAGCCAATATGCGGCGCATTTCACAGCCTAAAACCAGCAAAATCGGATAGGCAACAAAGACAACTAGCCATAATCACAGAATTAATCTCAGATATTGCCCATGTGAAGGGTGATCAAAATGTAGTAGCAGATTGTCTATCACGCCCAACATTTGCTGTACAGATCGATATGTACGACCTCCCAGCACTTGCAGATGCCCAAACAGCAGAAATTGAAATACAGTCCTTCCCAGAATTAAAAAAATATACAATATCTGGAAAAGACCAATTTGTGTTGTGTGATACATCAACGTCATACCCCAGACCTTTTGTACCATGCACACTAAGAAAATCCATCTTCGATAGTTTGCATTCAGTGTCACACCCAGGTATAAAATCATCTCTAAAAATGATTAAGGCTAGGTTTTACTGGCCTAACATGGATAAAACCATCAAAGAATTATGTGCATCATGCACATCTTGCCAACAGGCAAAAATATCTAGACACACAAAATCGCCAGTACAAACATTGGAAATACCGTCATCAAGATTCCATACTGTACACATCGACATAACTGGACCTCTACCGCCAGCAAAATGTTCCAACAATCCCTACATTAATCCATGTCGATATATTTTAACATGCATAGATCGAATTAGTCGATGGATAGAAGCACAACCCATAGCAGATATTACGGCACAAACTGTTGCAGAAGCGTTTGTAAATACGTGGATTACTCGCTTTGGTGTCCCACTTCATGTCATAACAGACAGAGGTACACAATTTGAAAGTGAATTATTCATGGAATTATCAAAAATTATTGGATTCTATAGGCTAAGAACAACGTCATATCATCCACAATGCAACGGACTTATAGAAAGAGCTCACAGAACCATCAAAGCAGCTATAATGGCCCGAAAAGAATCTTGGATTTCAGCCCTACCAATTGTTCTCTTGGGAATTCGACGTATGCCCAACTGCTCTAATCTTTTCCCCTTTTTATGCGGTCACAGGTGCAAAAATGTTATTGCCACACCTAATGATAGATTCGGAAAACCCAGAAACAGTCACACAAGATTTTACTAGAGAACTACATAAAACCATGGCAAAATTTGACTTGACTGACTTTTCAAACAGAGAAAAATCAACACAAAAATCTTACGTACCAAATCAACTGCAAACCTGTAAAAAAGTTTGGATTAGGATAGACCGCGTTCGAAAACCGCTAGAAGCACCCTATTCAGGTCCTTACACTGTACTCGAACGAACACCAAAATATTTCCTTATAGAAACTAACCCAAACACGCATACACAAGTTTCAATAGACCGTTTAAAACCTTACGTTGAAAACAAGCAAAAATGTACACAAAATACAACTACCAACAAAAATAAAGAGCCTGATATTTTACTTCCTAAAGAAGTACAGGAACCTGGTAGGAGAGTCAAATGGAAAAAAGATAATGTATACTTTTATTATTAATTAAAAAAATTAAAAAAAACACTCCGTTATCTGGTAGGAGAGTATTGTAGAAATGAAACAAAATGACCTCAGGTCAGATACTACTACCATGCAGAGAATACATTGTTTCTTTTACCCTCTGTCTCCAAATAACTCCCAAGAACTAAGATACCCAAATCTATTCCCTTTTCTTTCTCTGCTACTATTTCTCTTTCCCCTACTCTCTCTATCTCCCTGACCCATGCTTGACCTAAAGGATTGTCTAGTCCCTCTCTGGCTTCTAAGCAGGCAACATGTGTTCTCTTGCTAGCAGACACTTAACACGAAAGTATGTAAAAATAAGAAAATAAAATATTCCTCTCAACGCTAATATTTGTATCCACTTCTTTGTCAATTATACCCACAAAGATACCAAATATTACAGAATTTTGCTTTGATCACAGCCTTCATTCAGTCAGGCATTAGATGCATTGACGATACTAATAGATACATTGAAATACCATTAGATAAATCGAAGATACCATTAAATACATTGAGAGACCATTAGATAGATTGAAGAAGCTTCTTCATTGTATCTAATGGTATCTTCTGCGAAGAAGCTTGTATTTGTTTCCAAAAGTGTGTCTTGCGAAGTAACATTAGATTTATCAATTCAAGAGGGGGAATAAGAAAAAGGTCAGTCATATCCAAGGATAATAGAATAATGAGTAATTTCAAAATAACTTGTTTAATAGAAAATAGGAAAAATTAAATATAACTTCTTTTTAATACATTAATTACACCTAGTTTTAAATAATCAATATTTATTAGCAATTTACTTGGCTTTTCACCCTGTATTTGAATTTCAGTGAGTTTCTTAGGGAAACCACCCCTGTCTTAATACTTGTGCACACCACCGGTGGCGTGCAAAAGTATTAGGACAGTGGTGATTTTAAACTTTATTTTGATGCCTTATAAAAGATAAAATAGTTCTTGTCCTAATATTTTGGCACAGTACTGTATATTGTGGCTTGTTAGGGCCAGGAAAAAAGACACGAAAAACAAGAAAGTAAGTTAAACCAGTGTATTGAAATAACAGAACATATAGACACAAAATAAGAGTGTTATTAGTCAGCAGATAGAAGTGTTCGTCCGAACTGTCAAGTTACACTGCGTCTCGACTGCCTCCTTGCAGGTTAGTATTTATGAATTTATGAAGAGTTTATTCCACTGTAGATAGGGCACAATATTTACTTACAATTGTGACCTGTTAGGTCCAGGAAGAAAGACACGAAAAGAAAGGTAGGTTGAACCAGTGTATTGGAATAACAGGACATACAGACAAAATAAGAATGTTATCATCGAAAATGAGGGCAAAACTGGAAACGGCCGAAATGTGGTTCTACAGAAGGATGCTACGGATATCGTGGACTGAGCATACAAGCAACGACGAGGTGTTAGAAAGAATGGCAACAAAAAGGAAATTTATGCTGAGCATCAGGAAGAGACAACTGAAGTTCCTGGGACATGCAATGAGGAAGGAGAGCCTGGAGAACCTGATACTGACTGGACAGATAGAAGGAAGGAGAGACAGAGGAAGGCAGCGGATAACATATTTGCAGGGCCTGATCAGGTGGATGACTGAACGGGGGTTGCCAGAAGCAACAGGAGCAAACATACTAAGAGCCACAAGGGATAGAGAGACGTGGAGAGCCATGATCGCCTACGTAGGCACATAGAAGAAGAAGAAGAAGTCAGCAGATAGAAGTGTCCGTCCGAATTTTCAAGTTACACTGCGTCTCGCCTGCCTCACGACTGCTACAAGACTGCCACCCCGGAAGTCACGCCGGTTAGTATTGAAGGAGGAAGAGTCCATTCCTGTGTAGATAGGGCACCATAACAATCTATCTATCTATCTATCTATCTATCTATCTATCTATCTATCTACAGGAAAACTCAACACGTCATTTAAATTGGTTATAAATTCTAATTCATTTCAATGAGCTTAAATATCTCATTTCATCAGACCATACAATATTCCTTCCAGAATATGCATTTTCTTTAACTGAAGAGAAAGATAAAATATAAAAATAAAAAATAAAAAAATAAGAAAAAGGGAAAAGGGAAAAATGAAAAGAGAGTCAGGACATAGGCAGTGGTGTCAGATCAGCTGGGGGTATTCAGACCAGTCGTGAAAATGTTGACCGCTAAACTGATCTTGTTGGATTATCCTCGCCGTTTACGGACTGGACATATATATATATATATGAATGAAACACATAGAGTCGACAATATATTACATGCTAAACTCAATCGTCGATGTCAGACCTTTTGAATTGTGCTTTTGAATTTAATGAATATCGTCTCGGAATTCGAATTCCAGTTGAATTGGTTGCATTCACTTCCGCGCAAATACCTCTGGGAAAAATATGAATCCATCTCCTCTCCCTCTAGCTATGAGTTAAATAGCACTATAAATTGGGTTCCATAACTTTTCTCGCAAATAATCTACCGCATAAAGCAACAGCAACCTACTGGCGGGAAAAGCTTCTGCCTAGTTAGTTATGGATCAAGAGACATGATCGCCCAAACGTGTATCACGTATGGCACTTAATTGACTGATCTGGATAAAATAATTGAATAGCAGGACAGATTGGGTTCTATAGCCTTGGTTCGGCAACAGGTCTACTGAAGAGAGTAATAGCAACCTACTGTGGGAAAATCTTCTGCCTAGTCTGTCATGGATCGAAAGTGACATTATCGCTCATGCCTGTATCCCGTATGGCATTCAACTGACAATATGGAGGCATGTGAATAAACACGATATAAAAAACATTAGATTAATTTATAACATGCCATACTAGAATTTAATATCCAATTATAAAATACCGTGTTTGATATATTATCTTCAAAAAATCAAGGCAAATTATTTTCTTCAATTTAAACGTAGAATTATAAGTTAATTATAGATATTGACATCTAAACATTATTCACCAATACCGATGAAAAAAATGTTTTTATTAATATGTATTTTTGTTTATTAATAATTTTTTACACAATGTGCGATATTATATATATATATATATATATATATATATATATATATATATTAAGCGAAAAATTGTAATACTAGGCCAAATGTGTTGAACGCCTATTGAGAATCGAACTCACTCGTACTTGAACTATCGATATATATATATATATATGGTGGTCAACATCAGGGTCAGAGCCTATATCAATGTAGAAGTCGCCATTAAATTAAACACCCTAGGCGACTGTTTCTTTCATGCTAAACGCAATCGTCAGGTCTTTTGCGTTGTGTTTTTGCTTGATTTTATATATATATGTATATTGTCATCCGCAAACAGATCTGTTTCATCAGTACGGTTAGACTCCGATTGCTTTTTTTACCCAGGATTGAAACCCGACCGAAATGACGTCAGTCGGCGACTCTACCTCTGGGCTATGGGCGTTCGGTGGAATTAGGCAGACTTTTTAGCATATATCATTATACGCGCCCAATAGCTAGAGCGCTCTAATTCATTTCACTGAATGAGCGATGCGTACATGCCAGAGTAGCTACTGTTTATCAAAGTCTACTATTTTTCTAGAGTGCTCAATCAGGGTGTAAGAGCGTAAATATTGTCATCAATGAGGCATTCTGTGTAGTCTATTGCATTGCATATATATATATAAGTCTTGTATTCTTCTCTATGTGCGTTGTCCTTTCAGGACGTAAGCGGTTATGACCTTCCACGTCTTCCTATCCCTGGTGGCTCTTAGAGAACGCTTTCTTTTGTTACACCATGCAACCCTCGTTCTGCTATCCAACTGCTCAGGCCAGTCAAGTACGTTACGCGATGTTTTCCCCTGTTTCTACTTCATTCTATATGGCCTGTTAGTATCAGATTCTCCAAGCCCTCCTTCCTCATTGCATGTCCCAGGAACTTCAGCTGTTTTTCCTGATGCTCAGTATTAATTTCTTTTTCGTTTCTACATTTCCAAAATCTCATCATTGCTCACATGCCCGATCTACGATATCCGCATCATCCTTCTGCAGAACCACATTTCAGTTGCTTTAAGTTTTTCTTTCATCTTCAGCAATAGCTGCCATATTGAAGAAATGACATCACATAGCAATCAAGTACTCTTTTTTTGTTTCTAGCGCAATTTTCCTGTCTCTTAATACTTTACTCAACGTCTGGAATGCATTCTTGTGCTTTTGGATCACAGGAATATAAATGTATAGAAACTGCTGTGACCACAAAGTGAGGGATCAGTTTATATATTGATTGTAATATGAAATTGATCCCCCACTTTATATCCAGTATACTCTGCTCAAATTTTGGAATGTGCTCTTTGCCATGCAATTCGCCTTCGGATCTCTGTGTCGCACATTCCGTCTTCGATTAGAACACAGTTATTTAAATCTTTGTACCTGCTTGATTTTAGTATCCCCCACCTGCATTTAGCATTTCGAGCTGCACTTTTTGCTGATGACCATGCATTCGGTTGTCTTGCAGTTTATTTGTAGTCCTTTCTTGTCACTCTCTTTAGCTACCTTCTGTAGGAAGTCTTGCAGTTTCCTCTCCGTGTCTGCTATCAGCACTGTATCATCTGTGTACCTTATGTCATTCAAATTGTGGCCTCCGATGCCAAATTCTGGCATAACATCTAGGGTTCTCAGAATAGTCTCGTTGTACAAGTTGAATAGATCCGGTGAAAAGACGCATCCTTGTCTTACGCCCCTTTCTCTCTTTGTATATCTGCTGAATTCGTTTCCGGTCCGTATGCAGGCGGTTTGCTGCCAGTAGAGATTCTTGATTCGTCTGATGTATTTCCCAATTATGTCGAGGTTGCCGAGCATCTCTATCAGTTTTTTGTGGCGAATTTTTTCAACCGACTTCGCATAATCGATAAAACGTAGGTGCACGCCATTCTTCATTTGTATTACCCTTTCAGAGAGCATCCTAATCATAAATATGGCGTTCCTTGTTCCGATGTCTTTAACGGATTCGCACTGTTCTTGTTCTATCTCTGGCCCGGTTCTGCTTCTCGCTCCGTCCATCAGAATTCGGACGACCAGTTGTGTAATGTGGCTCATTAAACTGCTTGTTCGGTGGAACTCGCACTTACACGCGTTTACACGCGGCTTCTTAGGCAATGCTATAAAAATCGATTTGATTACATTTAAAAAAAAAGAAACCTTAAATTCTGAGTGTTGTTTATCTGTATCGCTTCGGTGCGATATCCAATCATGTATTTAAACAGATTCACATAATAAAATAAACTGATAATACAAGTATTAAAACCCTTAATTATTTTATACATTACTAGAATAACTTCATAATAAACTGTCTATTCGATGAATAATTCTATATAAATGAACTCAACCTCGATCCAAGCTCAGTTACGAAAATGTAAACATCGAGTTATGACTGGGTTCACAGTAACGTTTATTTTTCGGTAAACTTTCAATAATCGTCATGGTATTGTTAATTATAGTAGCAATGACATTTCGAATGACAGAATATTCATTTCTCATTAAAAGTTCATTTTCCTCGAGAAAGTATAGGTAAATGGTCATTAGTACACCAGGCTGTTTGTAACTGTTTGGATATAGGAAAAGTAGTGGACGAAAAGTAGGATGTGCGATGTGGTGCATTGGCTATCAATTCCAGCTGAATTCATTGCATTTACTTACGCGCAAATACCCTTGGCAAAGGTATTAATCCGTCTCTTCCCTCCAGTTATGGTTTAAATAGCAGGACAGATTGGGTTCTATAGCTTTGGTCGGCAACCAGTCTACCGCAGAAAGCAATGGCAACCTACTGCGGGATAATCTTTTGCCCAGTCATGTCTCTTTCGAGACATGATCGCCCAAGCGTGTATCACGTATGGCACTTAACTGACTGACTGAATATAATAGTTTGAAATATAATTAAAATTTGTACTGGGCATAAAGTGGGGGATCAGTTTTATATTGTTAAGAAGTAATAAACTGATCCCCCACTAATACAATATAATCATGTAATATAATCTATCTCTTCTCTCTCCAGGACAGATTGGGTTCTATAGCCTTGGTCGGCAACGAGTCTACCGCAGAAAGTAATGGCAACCTCCTGCGGGATAATCTTCTGCCCAGTCAGTCATGTCTCTTTCGAGACATGATCGCCCAAGCGTGTATCACGTATGGCACTTGACTGACTGACTGAGTGGAAAAAGAAAATCAGTATTCGCGAGAGAGCACGTGTGTAAGAAAAACACGATACCGAATCGTTTTGTTACTTTGTTTATTTTGAATTTCTAGAAATAGTGTAAATAACAACATTTCTAATAACATCATCTTTAAAAAATCACTAAGAACTCGTCTTATACTACAGGTATAGGATAAGTCTAAGAAACTATATTTTTTGAACTGGTGTTATCTAAAGGTCGCCTTATACGCAGAAATATACGGCGTTTACATTCAGATTATTACTCTCATCATTACTGATGTTTTTTTTAGTTTTTTTTTTTCACGTTTCAATACTTTTTTTTTTTTTTAATCATTTAACCCCGAGCAAGTCGGAAACGCCACTGATGTGCAAGGGGTTACATAAATGTAAAAAGATTAATTAGAAAAGAGTGAGGAGTACAAACTAGTTAGAAAGGAACAATAGAAAGCTGAGAAAGCAGGTGCAATGACAGATACATAGGTGGAGAGAAAGGGAAGGTTATACAGGGGTGGGGAGAGAGCTAGAGTCCAGTGGTTAGTAGATGAGTATTGACTTTGCATTTAAATTTCTGGAGGTTGTAACCGTCAGGAAAGCAAGAATACCGGAGCGAGTTCCACAGACGGGAAGTGCGAGAGAAGAAGCTGCAGGAGTAGAATTGTCGTCTGCATTTGGCTAACCTGACTGTGAATGGGTGGGACCCAGTTGCCAGTCTGGTTGCACGAGTAAACACCTGTTGAGGAGGCATCAGTGACTTAAGCTCATCCGAGCAGAAGCCATGAAAGTATTTATAGAACAGACAAAGGGAGGCCACATTTCGACGATGGGGAAGTGTCTGCAGTCGAGTCTCCAGATCAGTTCCTATCACATTACAGACACTCCTTTGGAACTTGTCAAGAACACTGAGGAGAACGGCAGGGGCACCTGACCATAAATGGCAGCAGTACTCCATGCACGGACGGATGGTTGACTTGTATATATACAGGATGGATTCAGGTGGAAAAAACATCCTAGATCGACATAGTGACCCAACCTTCTTAGCAGTAGATTTTGCTATGGATTCAATATAGTGGTTCCATTTGAGGTCTGAGGACAGGGTAAGTCTTCCAGTTATGGATTAAATAATAGGACAGATTAGGTTCTATAGCCTTGGTCGGCGACCAGTCTACCGCAGAAAGCAATGGCAACCTACTGCGAGATAATCTTCTGCCCAGTCATGTCTCTTTATAGACAGGATCGCCCATACGTGTATCACGTATGGCACTTAACTGACTGACTGAATATGATAGTTGCAAACATGATGAAATTTTCTACTGGTCATAAAGTGGGGTAGTAATATGTGATATGTAGTAATAAACTGATCCCCCACTAATTACTAATTAAAAATATAATGCATCTATTCCTCCTCTAGCTATGAGACAAATAACAGGACAGATTGGGTTCTATAGCCTTGGTCGGCAACCAGTCTACCGCAGAAAGCAATGGCAACCTACTGCGGGATAACTTTCTGCCCAGTCAGTCATGTCTCTTTTGAGACATGATCGCCCAAGCGTGTATCACGTATGGCACTTAACTGACTGAATGTTGCGAGGAACAATTGTCAGTTTGGAATCTACTTGCAAGAGAATGCTGTTGCTAGTTAGGTTTGAGGTTAAAGTTCTGGATCGGACGGTGTGTACTTGAATCCAGTTGAAACACGGCGATCAATAACTTAGCAAAACTAAAAACGAACTAGACTAGATATCCCTTCAAATGTGCAGCGGGACGAAAAAGTGTTCACACTGTTGGTCAAGTCTTTAGGTTGGAGTTTTCAGTCGGTTCAGTGATACACGCTTTGGGCGATCATGTCTCGAAAGATACATGACTGACTGGGCAGAAGATTATCCCGCAGTAGGTTGCCATTGCTTTCTACGGTAAACTGGTTGCTAACCAATGCTACAGAACACAATCTCTCCTGCTATTCAACCCATAGCTGGAAGGAGAATAGATGTATTATATTATTTAGTTAATAATGAGGGATCAGTTTATTACTTCATAACAATAGAAAACTGATCCCCCACTATATGCCCAGTACTATTAATTGTTTTCATCTATTATATTCAATCAGTCAGTTAAATGCCAACGATTTTGGGCGATCATGTCTCAAAAGATACATGACTGACTGGGCAGAAGATTATCCCGCAGTATGTTGCCATTGCTTTCTACGGTAGACTGGTTGCCAACCCACAGCTGGAAGAAGAGATGTTTATTATTAAGTAGTAATTAATGGGAGATCAGTTCATTACTTCATAACAATAGTAAACCGATCCCCCACTTTATGCCCAGTATCAGCTTTAAGTATGTTTCCAACTATTACATTCAGTCAGTCAGTTAAATGCCATACGTGATACACGCTTTGGGCGATCATATCTCGAAAGTGACATGATTGGCTTGGCAAAAGATTTTTCCGCAGTAGATTGCCATTACTTTTTGCGATAGACCGGTTGCTAACCAATGCTACAGAACCCAATCTCAACTGCTATTCAACCCATAGCTGGAAGGAGAAGAGATGTATTATATTATTAAGTAGTAATTAATGGGGGATCAGTTCATTACTTCATAACAAATAAAATATTTTGGATTATCCTCCCAGTTTTTTCGGGCTTGACTTTCTCTCTCTTATATATATATATATATATATATATATATATATATATATATATATATAGTGATGGTCATCCACGTATACTGTCTTAATATGTATAGGAAAGAATATTAATAAAAAGTTTTGAATTTAAAAACGTACTTTTTTAAACAGTATTTGTTTATTTTTATAGTGTTTTATATTTCAGACCGCCCTCGGTCCTTTATCAGAACTGATGAAGGACCGAGGGCGGTCTGAAATATAAAACACTATAAAAATAAACAAATACTGTTTAAAAAAGTACGTTTTTAAATTCAAAACTTTTTATTAATATTCTTTCCTATATATATATATATATATATATATATATATATATTAGTTATCCACATAAAAGCCTGTTTCGCTGTATCACTGCTCATCAGTGGGGCTTCTGGCTGGGATCGAAACTCGACCGATTTGGTGTCATTCGGAGTCGCTACCCGCTAAATCACAGGCGCATGGAATAGGATATTAAATTTTAACGTGTTGTATAGAAGCAGTATATACACATGCCAGTCTCTGAAAGAACTCAATTCATTTCTGAAGACTATTGCATATATCGCAGAAGACTGTTGTCTATATATATATATATATATAACAAACAATGAATGTCTTATTTTTAATCATGTGCTTTCTAAACATCATATTTTGGCTTTAATTTCAGGTGGAAATAAGGACAAAAATTGTCCAACATTGGATTTTTTTTATTATCCTGGTTCTAAGCTTTCGGCTCACATGAGCCATCTTCAGGGAGGTTACAGGGATGTTAACATAAAGACATCCACCATCGAAGGCTGTGGATTTTATTATGTGTGGTTAAGTGTTATTGTGTTATTGACTAACATTTATCTAATATTTTAGTGGATAACACAATAATACTCACACATACATACAGTAAAAAGAACCTTTCGATATTGAAGATCATCTACATTAAATTAAAGCAACCTACGATTAATAAAATCACATTTCAAACTGTTCATAACACATTGCATTGCATTTAGGTGTATGGTTCTGTTAACATTTTGGTTTCTCGCGCGGTGTGACGTCATAGAACCGCATTACAAATTTACAACCTGCATCTGCTATTCGGTGACTGTTATCGTCGCAAACCATTGTTTTATGTCAACACAAGATAATATCAACTATATGCAACACTCTCCTAAATCTATCTGTTGACCTTTGCCCTGATGATAAGTCATGCCAGCGTGAATCGCTTTGGGGGCTAAAGCTCTTTTCTGCTGGTCACTAGGAGGGGGAAAAGATCGGTTTGAAATGACCCAAGTTTTTGATATCTTTTAATTGCCTCCAAAAAGAAAAACAAACACCATTTTTTTTTCATGGAGGTAATTGATAGTCAGTCAGTTAAGTGCCATACGTGATACACGCTTGGGCGATCATGTCACTTTCGCTCCATGACTGACTAGGCAGAAGGTTTTCCCACAGTAGGTTGCTATTACTTTCTTCAGTAGATCTGTTGCTGAACCATGACTGACTGGGCAGAAGATTATCCCACAGTAGGTTACCACTGCTTTCTGCGGTAAACTGGTTGCCGACCAAGGCTATAGAACCCAATTTGTCCTGCTATTTAACCCATAACTGGAAGGAAGAGACGGATTAATACCTTTCCCAAGGGTATTTGCGCGTAAGGGAATAAAATGGATTCAACTGGAATTCGAACTCGGTTCCCCGGCGCCGAGCCGATATCCACTGTACCACAACGCACATGATAGTACGATGATTCCAAATTTTGTCTTTTTTCAAGAGAAGTCCTAACGAGTTGATTCTGACGCTTTCTTTGAACATGTCAATTTACCTGAAAAGAAACGGTTCAGTTATGAATAGAAAGCAATGAAATTGATGCACGCAATATCTAACAGCTTTAAATCAATCCTTTTTTAGTCAGCTTAGGATCATTTCAGCCAATCATCATATCGGGAAAGAAACAATGCAGTTTACATTAAACTAGCATCATAACCCGGCGTTGCCCGTGCAACTCAGAACATTTTAGTAGTAGAAGATGCCACTTTTTATTGTACATATTTTGTTTTTGTTTGAAAAAAAAAAGTGTTTTTTAAAAAAATATTTATTTTGTTTCAAAATTACGGGAAAAAGTATTCAAATTTTTTGTTGACCAAATTAATTTTTAAAACGTCGGAAAAAATTTAAATATAAAAGCTCATTTTGTTTTTAATAAAAAGATATTTTAGTCGCGTTTGACACGTGTGATTTGATTTCTGTGACGTAATTTAGCAACCATCTTAGATGTTTTACAGAGCAAATGTAAACAATCGGCTCCATTGGCCAAAAAGTGCGAAAGGGAAATTGCTGAACTTAAACTCAAAAAGTATGCGTCCACCTGGCTTCCCTGTCGATATGTGTCCCTAGAAAGATTGAATGGCGTAGCTTAAAAAATATAGGCGTGCATAGGGAACAGTCACACACAGATTGCCTTTTATAGATAGATAGATAGATAAATAGATAGATAGATAGATAAACTGGCGTTAATGCATGAAGATTTCACAGCACGAGCATCCCTCTTCCATAGTCTACAAACTTTTCAGACCAATCTTCAGATTTTGATGGAAATATAAAGATACAAAGATGGAGTCACGCTCTTTTTACCAGACTGTGTAGAAAATTAGGTTTGAAAATCTAATTTTATGTTTTCATTTTTTTTAATTGTTTACTTGATCATAGACTCCGACGATTACTGATTAGAGATGCCGAACTCACGAAGTCCGCCTGTTTATTACTGTGTAAGATTACACACTGGAATCGTGTCTTAACAGGAAAAATTATGCCCAGGGGCCTTCATAAATGCTATTTTCTCTTATTTTTTCATTTTCGTTTCTTTTTTTTAAATGAGAAAAATAAACAAAACCAAAACAAGCAAAAAAAAAAAAAACAATTATTCTTTTAATGTCATCCGCTGCTAAAAAATTAATCACTCAACGTATAAGCCATATTTTCGACGTTAACTGCTAATTTTTTTCTCAAATTGCAACAAAATTATTGTTTGTTTGTTTGTTTGTTTAATTGACACATTTTGTATCGTTTAATAACTTCTATATTGAAAAAGCTTCTGTAATCATATGATTCTAAACAATTTTTGTAAATATATAAAATTTTTATATTCTATCAACCATAGTGGAATGAATAAATCCAAATTAATGGTTAATATATATATATATATATATATATATATATATATATATATATATATAACTTTTTTATGAATCTGGTTATAAATAAAGATGTTGTGTGCACATTATACTATATATATATATATATATATATATATATATATATATATATATATATATATATATACTACCGACCATAATTATTAGGCTACCCCAGTTTTTAAAAACTTATGTATATCAACCATAGTGGAATGAGTAAATCTAAATTAATGGTTAATATATATATATATATAACTTTTTGGGAATCTGGTTATAAATAAAGATGTTGTGCGCACATTATATATATATATATATATATATATATATCCTACGACCATTAATATTAGGCCACCCCAGTTTTTAAAAACTTATGTATATCATACTATTTTAATATTTATTACCAAGTGGATAATTTTAAATCACAATGGAATGGTTCTTTCGTTTATACTACCCAATAACAAGAGCATCAAATGAACTTTCTGGTTTCCATCTTTTGTGCTCATTTCCCCATGCTAGTCTCTTCTTCTTGTTGGCTGACAGAAACAAAGACTTCATGGCAAAGTAATAACAACTAAAAAACATTCTATTTTCATTTAGAATTATCCACTTGGCAATAAATACTAAAAGTAGTATGAAATACATCATTTTTTATAACTGGCGTGGCCTAATAATTATGGCCAGTAATATATATATATATATATATATATATATATATATATATAGGCATCCGCAGACAGATCTGTTTTGCTGTATCAAAGCTCATCAGTCCACTTAGACTCTGATTGTTTTTAACTCAGGATTGAAACCCGACCGAAGTGGCGTCAGTCGGCGATTCTACCTCTGGGCTATGGGCGCTCGGTAGAAGAAGGCAGACTTTTGAGCATGTATATTATCATTATAAACGCCCAATAGCCAGAGTTCTCTAATGCATTACTGAATGTCCGATGCGCACATGCCAGGGTAGCTACTGTTTTACAAAGTCTACCATTCTTCCAGATTGCTCAATCAGGTTGTGAGAGCGTAGTCATGTGAGTGTGCGTGTGTTTACTAGTTTCTTACATAACTCTTTTAATGACTTGTTGTAGAAAGCCCTCTACAATAAGTCATTAAAAGAAAGCGGCTGCAGAAACAAAGACATCCAATTCATAACAAACAACAACTCCAACAAGAAAAGTAGAAACAAAAAATCATTTGGTACACACCTCCTTTCAACCAAATGATCAACACCAAACTAGGACAGAAGTTCCTGAACTTAATTAAAAAACATTTCCCAACAAATAACCCCCTCAGTAAAATCTTCAACAAAAATACCTTCAAACTTAAAATTTCTCATGTTTCGAAGCCAGCCCATTCTGTTTTGGCTTCATCCTCAGGTGATTTTTTTTAGAAATAAGAATTATCCAGTTGAAAAGACCGTTTATTTGTGTTGAAAAAATCATAACTAACCATAACAAATATATCCTAAATCAACACGTAGACCAAAATAAAACCGGCAACCAAAACACAACCAAACCCAATAACGAAAACATGTGTAATTGTAGAAACCCTAGCAACTGCCCACTACAAAATAAATGCAAAACAAACTCAATAGTCTATCAATGCAACATAACATCCATCGAAAATCCAACCATAAATAAAGTGTATATCGGATCAACTAAGAATACTTTTAAGCAGCGCTGGTACTTGCACCTAACCTTATTTAAAAACAGCGTATACCGAAACCAAACATCCCTTTCCACATACTTTTGAAAGCTAAAGGATTCAAAACAGAAACCCAAAGTAAAATGGAAAATCCTAGAAAAAACTAGAACTTGCAACTCACTTAATGACATCTGTCCTTTATGTCTAAGTGAAAAACTACACATTCTCCAGTACCCTAACAGCAACGATTTACTAAACCGTAGAGACGAATTAGCAGTAATATGCAAACATCGCAAATATTTCTCGCTAAAATTTAAGTAAACAAAAAAAACAAAAAACAGAAACGCCCACCCAAAGAAAACAAACCCAATACAATACCAACAAAAAATAATGCAGTTGCAACAGAATAGTAGATAAATAAATAAAAAATATATTTTATATTTATAAAATATGTTGTATAATGGATAGATTTTATAAAAGAAATATATTTCTTGGATATTATGAAATGTTATATTTTGTAATATTATAAAATAGCTTAATATTATGGAATATTATGAAATATTTTTTATGAAAGATATATTTTGTAAAGAATATTTTTTATAAAAAACAAAAAAATAAAAAAAACAGCAAAAAGCAATACAAAAAAACATACATTAAATTGAGGAGAAACCAACCCCAAAACAAAACAACACCTACCAACCCCTAAACCAAACAAGCTAGGCGCCAGCACCACCAGCCCTTTCAAGATTAATAGATTAACCTATCATGAACTCTGCCAAAAACAAACACTTGACCCTAAGACCAGTAAAAAGGTCAACGGAACTCAAAATACAGACCAACCACTCTAACACCCAAAAATAACAAATCCAACACAAATAAACGGTCTTTTTAACTGGATAATTCTCATTTCTAAAAAAATCACCTGAGGATGAAGCCAAAACATAATGGGCTGGCTTCGAAACATGAGATATTTTTTGTGTAGTAATACTATGAATGTAAAAACATTGTAACAACTAACCCCAGCATTCTATTGGTTGCCGAGATGAGGGGTTAGACACCCAGCGTCCGTTCGCCACACACCGTGTCATGAGCATAAATACAGGGTCTCGAGAGACCAAAATCAGTTAGAGTTAGAGTTGAAGTTCGAGTTCGAGTTCGAGTGGCAGAAAGTTCGAGTGGCAGTGAGTTCGAGTTCCCGGCCCAGAGACGTAATGACAGAGAGATAATTGCCACGTAACTGGGTGCCAACCATAGAAAAACCGCCGCCTGCCAAAGACAGTTCCCAATTGAAGAAGTAAAGAAACAGAGAGATAATTGCCATTCCGTTGGGTGCCGACCGTATAGAAGCCTGTCGCCAATCAACCAACCAGTTTTTTTTTAGAGTGATCCAGCTCGGAACAACAAATCCACCTCGATTCCGATTCCGAAGACGAACCACGCCAACATACCCATAGCCCGGCACTTCGGCAATTTCCGCAACATTCCGGAGAACAAGTTGACTGGACTTACGACGAACTTATAACTCCGTTCGGAGCAGCCCGCTGCGGCAGGCCAGATTTCTCGTTTATTGCTTAGGCTGATCATTCGATTTACTTAAGAGACTTCCGTTTCGCTACCAGCTTAATAGAAGCAGGGATTGGGAATTATCCAAAGACTATTGTGTGAATTATTTCCTGTGTATAAAGACATTATTTTATAACACTTCAGGCGTCGGTCCACTTATTTTTCTTGGTGCTATATTTCTTTCTTTTATTATTCAATTGTGTGCAAGTTTCCCGGTTTGGTTTAGATCGGCAGAGAGACAGCTAGTGGAAAACTAACTCACGTGACTACCTTGTGACCAATCAACATAACGTGGGCCAAGGGAGATCACCGTGAACAGAGCCAATCTACGACCAGCTATCTGGATGGAAATCAATAGCGACTGACCCGGGTAATGGTATATATAGTCATCCGCAGATAGATCTGTTTCGCTGTATCACAGCTCATCAGTACGGTTTGACATCCGATTGCTTTTTTACCCAGGATTGAAACCCAACCGAATTGGTGTCAGTCGGCGATTGTACATCTGAGCTATAAGCGCTCGGTAGACTTTTTAGCGTGTACATTATCATTATACACATGCCCAATAGCTGAGAGTGTTCTAATTAATTGCTGAATGAGCGATGCGTAGATGCTAGAGTAGCTACTGATTTTCAAAGTTTACCATTCTTCCAGAGTGCTCAATCAGGTTGTAAGGGCGTAAATAGTCATGTGAGTGTGCGTGTGTTTTCTAGTTTCTTATATAACTCCAATATATCTGCAAAAGGACAATATGAATAAAATCTAAGTAGATATTTGCGCCCTAAATTTTCTCAAATATCTCCATTCCTGAAAGAATAACTCCCTTCCAAAGCCAACATATATTAATTATAAAAACGTTAGATGAAAATAAAATAAAACGACGAAATTTATAACTTACTGTTATCAGATATATATAGTTCCTAAATTTATCTTAAAGTAAAGTATTTTAAACATTAATTTCATAAAAAAACATTATTTACTTACTTTTGTTTATTAGACATTAAACTACGTCACTTAGCATCTTCCATATTAAGTAGGTTCAACGAAAAGGTGAACCTACTTAATATTTATGAGGGTCTGTTGAGTTTTGCAAAACTAACAACAGTTTTAATTTTGTTTGTAGATATTTGTTGGAAAATTAAATTTTTGCATTTGCATTAATGAAGTTCATCAGAATTTGAAACGTTCTTCCAAACAATTCTAAATGCGCCATCAATTATAGTTACTACTGTCAACATCATTACTACTGTTAATTTTTTTTTTTAATCATTTCACCTCGAGCAAGGCAGAAATGCTACTGATGAGCGGGGGGCTACATAACTGTAAAAAGATTAATTAGAAGAGAGTGAGGAGTACAAACTAGTTAGAAAGGAGCAATAGAAAGCTGAGAATGCAGGTGCGATGACAGATACATAGGTGGAGAGAAAGGGAAGGTTATACGGGGTGTGGAGAGAGCTAGAGTCCAGTGGTTAATAGATGAGTATTGACTTTGCATTTAAATTTCTGGAGGTTGTAGCCGTCAGGAAAGCAAGAATATGGGAGCGAGTTCCACAGGCGGGAAGTGCGAGAGAGGAAGCTGCAGGAGTAGAATTGTCGTCTGCCGTGGCTAATCTGACTGTGAATGGGTGGGACCCAGTTGCCAGATAAACCAGAATAAAATTATTGAAACATATTGTTGTGTCCTGTGGATAAAGTTGAGTCCAATGATAAATATTTTGAGTTTTGTTTAACGGCATATCAACCTCTATGGGTTATTTAATACCAAAAAGGTGAGGTTTCAAGGTAATTTATTTTTAATGTTCGGTTATAGTGAGAAGGTTGATTTAGTCAGATTTTAATGAAATTTTTTTTTATTTGATTATTATTTTAGGAAACTGAAATGTTTCCTAGTTTTGTATTCAAAAATGTTTTGCTGATAATTTTTTCATTCAAAAATGTGTTATGGTAATAATGCTTTTCTTCAAAAATGTATTGTATGTAATTATTTTTTCTTTAAAAACGTATATTTTTCTATAAAAGTGTATCTTTATACTTTTTTAGTGCTTTAACTATTTGCCCATAGCTGGGACCATAACATGTGCTACCACTCTGGTTCAGGGTGGATCTGGGAACAACAGCAATGTTCGATGTTCCTCACAATTTCCCAATCAGAAACCTTGCTGCCGGATGCAGTTTATCGTCATGCCCAGGAACCCTTAGCTGAATTTTCACGGGGTTTGTGATTTGAAGAACTCCATTTTGGGCATGATCTGAAAATTCGGCCAAATTTTTAACTTTTAGATTATCTGTGATTGTTAATTATTTGTGACTATAATTACATTCTATCCGGCAAGTTTGGGTCTAAGAACGACTGGCAGCTCTGCAAAACTGCGCTAAACTACTCAGTCAGCATAGATACCAACTTGGGAACTGACTACCAGGGAATACCAGAGCGTAGGATCTAGGACAGAGCCTTGAAAGATACCTGCATTCACGTGAAAGGATTTGGAAGTATGCCAATTCAGAACGACCATCATTTTACTATTTGACACGAACGATTGGATTAAATCGAACAAATGTCTATTCATACCGTAACCTTGTAGCTAGCGCAGAAAGCCAGCATACCAAACCCTATCAAACGTTTTCGAGAAACCCAGGGCAACAGCCCACGTTTTGCCGTTCTTATCAAGGGCCTGATATACGTATTCGGTGATGACATTTAGCATATCAGCAGTAGATCTGACGAAGTGGAATCTATACTACTTGTCAGAAAATAAGTTGTTGGACGTGAAATGTTGAATCATTTCAGCATAGATAATAGCCTCGAACATTTTGCCAGAAAGTTGTAAGAGACTGATTGGGCGCTAGTTAGAAGGGTCAGAGAGCTCTCTAGTGTTTTTAAAAACAGGAATTACAGAGGCAGTCATGCAACAAATAGGGAGTGAAAAAGCAGTAAAGCACTAGTTACAGCGTTTGAGGAAGACAAGAGATTGTTCAGGGGCACATATTAATAAATAATAAATAATATAATTAATATTAATAGTTTTGAAGTTCTCACATCCACTGCGGACAAGACAGTGGTTTTCTCGAAAATTCTGCTACAACTCCACACTGGACCCATTTGAAGTACCCGCACCCGATTTCCCTCGTAGAACTGAGGCCCAGCTGAGTGATGTACACATAACACTCTCTTTTGTCTCTAACATTATACCTAAGCTTGACTCCTAGAAAGAAAGTGGATGTGTTGGTATTCCAGTCCTTTTACGGTGAAACCGATAAAGTGTAACCGCAATTTCTACTCTAACAGCTTCTTTTCACTCACTTCCCACCTGTGGAATGACCTTCCATATACTTGCTTCTCCGACAATCCCCAGGAATTTAAATGTAAGGTCAATAGTCATCCCCTATTACACTAACGCACATCCATTCACACAAGCTCTTTTTTTCATCTATAACACTCGTATCCTCGGTATCATCACCCGACATTTCCTATAACTAGCCCCTTTTATCACTTCACCCTATGTAACCCCCAGCGCAACAGCGGCAGTAGAATGCCTTGCTTGGGGTGGGATGATTAACCCTCTAGGGCCATTCGTATCATATTTGATACAATATTTCCCTATAAGGAAACATTTGGTATTTCCCTATAAGGAAACATTTGGTATTCATTGACTGAGCAGTCAGTACTGCTTTCATTTGAAATTTATAAAATATTTCTCTTAAAAAATTTTTCAGGAAAATATTTCTTTCAAGGTTTGTTTTCATACTGTATCAAATATGATACGAATGGCCCTAGAGGGTTAATCTCAGTCTGTTTATCTATCTATCTATCTATCTATCTATCTATCTATCTATCTATCTATCTATCTATCTATCTATTAACCCTCTAGGGCCATTCGTATCATATTTGATACAGTATTTCCCTATAAGGAAACATTTGGTATTTCCCTATAAGGAAACATTTGGTATTCATTGACTGAGCAGTCAGTACTGCTTTCATTTGAAATTTATAAAATATTTCTCTTAAAAATTTTTTCAGGAAAATATTTCTTTCAAGGCTTGTTTTCATACTGTATCAAATATGATACGAATGGCCCTAGAGGGTTAATCTCAGTCTATCTATCTATCTATCTATCTATCTATCTATCTATCTATCTATCTATCTATCTATCTATCTATCTATCTATTAACCCTCTAGGGCCATTCGTATCATATTTGATACAGTATTTCCCTATAAGGAAACATTTGGTATTTCCCTATAAGGAAACATTTGGTATTCATTGACTGAGCAGTCAGTACTGCTTTCATTTGAAATTTATAAAATATTTCTCTTAAACATTTTTTCAGGAAAATATTTCTTTCAAGGCTTGTTTTCATACTGTATCAAATATGATACGAATGGCCTTAGAGGGTTAATCTCAGTCTATCTATCTATCTATCTATCTATCTATCTATCTATCTATCTATCTATTAAACCTCTAGGGCCATTCGTATCATATTTGATACAGTATTTCCCTATAAGGAAACATTTGGTATTTCCCTATAAGGAAACATTTGGTATTCATTGACTGAGCAGTCAGTACTGCTTTCATTTGAAATTTATAAAATATTTCTCTTAAAAAATTTTTCAGGAAAATATTTCTTTCAAGGCTTGTTTTCATACTGTATCAAATATGATACGAATAGCCCTAGAGGGTTAATCTCAGTGTTTATCTATCTATCTATCTATCTATCTATCTATCTATCTATCTATCTATCTATCTATCTATTAACCCTCTAAGGGTCCATTCGTATCATATTTGATACAGTATTTCCCTATAAGGAAACATTTGGTATTTCCCTATAAGGAAACATTTGGTATTCATTGACTGAGCAATCAGTACTGCTTTCATTTGAAATTTATAAAATATTTCTCTTAAAAAATTTTTCAGGAAAATATTTCTTTCAAGGTTTGTTTTCATACTGTATCAAATATGATACGAATGGCCCTAGAGGGTTAATCTCAGTCTGTATCTATCTATCTATCTATCTATCTATCTATCTATCTATCTATCTATCTATTAACCCTCTAGGGCCATTCGTATCATATTTGATACAGTATTTCCCTATAAGGAAACATTTGGTATTTCCCTATAAGGAAACATTTGGTATTCATTGACTGAGCAGTCAGTACTGCTTTCATTTGAAATTTATAAAATATTTCTCTTAAAAAAATTTTCAGGAAAATATTTCTTTCAAGGCTTGTTTTCATACTGTATCAAATATGATACGAATGGCCCTAGAGAGTTAATCTCAGTCTGTTTATCTATCTATCTATCTATCTATCTATCTATCTATCTATCTATCTATTAACCCTCTAGGGCCATTCGTATCATATTTGATACAGTATTTCCCTATAAGGAAACATTTGGTATTTCCCTATAAGGAAACATTTGGTATTCATTGACTGAGCAGTCAGTACTGCTTTCATTTGAAATTTATAAAATATTTCTCTTAAAAATTTTTTCAGGAAAATATTTCTTTCAAGGCTTGTTTTCATACTGTATCAAATATGATACGAATGGCCCTAGAGGGTTAATTTCAGTCTGTTTATCTATCTATCTATTAACCCTCTAGGGCCATTCGTATCATGTTTGATACAGTATTTTCCTATAAGGAAACATTTGGTATTTCCCTATAAGGAAACATTTGGTATTCATTGACTGAGCAGTCAGTACTGCTTTCATTTGAAATTTATAAAATATTTCTCTTAAAAAATTTTTCAGGAAAATATTTCTTTCAAGGCTTGTTTTCATACTGTATCAAATATGATACGAATGGCCCTAGAGGGTTAATAAAAGAAAAAGACTTCCTTAAGATATGTGTCCCTGAACATTTTTTTTACTTGGAAACGTTTAAATGGGAAGTCCTACCCCAACCGCCTTATTCACCAGATATTGTCACGTCTGATTATTCTTGTTTCGATCGATAGCACATGGTCTGAATCAGTAACACTTTCGTTCTTATGCGAAAAAAGATGCCTAAAACGGGTCGATTCGTAGGTAGCCTCGTGTCGTTTTTTTT
Organism: Ascarosepion bandense; assembly: GCA_037127315.1. Classification (NCBI taxonomy): domain Eukaryota; kingdom Metazoa; phylum Mollusca; class Cephalopoda; order Sepiida; family Sepiidae; genus Ascarosepion; species Ascarosepion bandense. Next base: position 666,289 of record JBBBDQ010001502.1, read on the forward strand.
TATTTTACAAGGAATAAAAATACTGCCAAAAAGATGGGTAAAATTAGCGGCTAGCGATGAGCAGTACTTTTAATGACAATTATTTTAATAATTTTCGTAAATAAACCATTAATTTACATGAAGAATCAGCGAGAACGTATTCAAGGTCCTAACAAAATCAATATTTATTTGAGCATTAACCTTTCTTTTAAAAATCATCGACTAAAAAATTGAATACAGCTCCCATACCTGGTCAGATGCCCCTGCTATCAACCTAGGGGTCCTTGACAAAATCCAACGGAGAATCTGTAATGTTATCGATCCCGTCTTGGCAGCTCAGATAAAGTCATTTCCTCACCAGCGCAATTTGGCTTCCCTGTGTCTTTTCTACAAATACTTTTCACGACTTCTGGTTCGATGAACATAGCTCTCTGGTGCCCCCTATGTATGAATTTACTCGAGCCACAAGATTAACAACTAGGTCCCACCCTTTTAATGTGAAACCAATAAAATGTAAACGCAAATTCTCCTCCATCAACTTCTTTTCTCGAACTTCCAACCTGTGGAATCCCCTTCCGTTTACTAGCTTTCCCAACAGCTATAATCTCCAAGAATTTAAATATATATATATATATATATATATATATATATTAATTCAGATACTTTAATCCAAACGAAAAAAGCAGGAAGGTAAATTAAAAAAACCCGATCCTAATTAATATTAAAAATTTTATTTTAATGCTAAAAAATGATACAGGAAGAGAGCTCCATGTAATAAAATATTACAGAGCAAATCCGTGGGGATTTTCATGTCGAAATGATCATCCAACATCATTGAATTAATCCTTTTTTAATTTCTTTATATATATATATATATATATATATATATATATATATATATATATATATATATATATATATATATATATAATGATTGTTTAATTACTCAATTTCTGGTCATGATAAGATTAGACCAGTGCACATTTGTATTAAAAAGCGTTCAATGCAATTATATTGTAGAACTTTTTAATATTTTCTATTTGTAAACGAGTTATTACGCGACCTAGGTTTTTACAATTAGTGCTGTCTTCAGGTGTTTTTCAATAATAAATTTTACCGTTTACCGCTTTTTTTTTTTTTTAACAACGCTCACGTATAAGTGTTTCCTTTGAATGCTCACGTGGCAGCGAATTTTTGAACGCGCAATTTTTAAAATTACAAGAAATTATAACGTTTTCATCCATGGTTGTATGAACCTAAGAGGTATTTTTTAGTATGGTTACACTTACTCCTAATTTCCGTTCTTTCATTCAATAGTTCGTTTTTGTTTGGGAATAGCATAATCGATAAACTTTCTTCCTGGCTCAGTCTACATATTTTGCCACCGAAGTCATTTATAAAGCAAAAGTACATAACTTGAATGGCGAAAATAAAATATATTTGGGATCAACCAAAGACACCAGGTGGTTCAATCACAAGTCTACATTCAAAATAGAAAACTTAAAAAACTATAAATTTGGCTAGCCATCTGTGGAAATTGAAATCAAAATATGGAAAAGACCCAGACATAACGCGGAGTATAGAGAAAACAGCCAAGCCTTACAAGGGTGGCAAGATATGTAGACTGTGCCAGGAAGAAAAGTTAGTGATTATGCTATTCCCAAACCAAAATGACTTATTGAATGAAAGAACAGAAATTATGACTAAGTGTAACCATACTAAAAAATACCTATTAGGTTCATACAACCAAGGATGAAAACATTATAATTTCTTGTAATTTTAAAAATTGTGCATTCAAAAATTCTCTGTCACGTGAGCATTCAAAAAAAAAAAAACCACTGTTACGTGAGAATTCTTAAAAAAAAAAAGGGTAAACGGTAAAATCAGTTATTGCAAATTGCCTGAAGACACCACATGGTAGAAACCTAGGTCGCATAATAACTTGTTTACAAATGAAGAATATTCAAAAGTTCTACAATATAATTGTATTGAACACTTTTTAATACAAATGTGCACCGGTCTAATTTTATTATGACCAAAAACTAAGTAATTAAACAATCACTATAAATATATATATATATATATATATATTCATTTAGAATTTATAGCATAAAAACAGCCAAGCCTTACAAGGGAGGCAAGACATGTATATGCTGCAAAATAAAATCCTTACATTTACCTTGATGAAGTTCCACAGTGGAAAAAATGCATCGGTAAAAAAATGTTTTCCGTTTGTCTTTGATATATATATATATATATATATATATATATATATATATATATATATTCTTCATTTGTAAACGAATTATTACGTGACCTAGGTTTCTACCATGTGGTGACTTCAGGCGATTTGCAATAACTGATTTTACCATTTACCGGTTTTGTTTTAGTTTTTTTTTTTTGTTAAGAAAGGCTCAGGTAATGATGATTTTTTTTTAATGTTCACGTGATGGGGAATTTTTGAGTGCACAATTTTTAAAATTATATGAAATTATAACGTTTTCATCCATGGTTGTATGAACCTAAGAGGTATTTTTCATATGGCTACACTTAATCATAATTTCTGTTCTTTCAGTCAAGAATTCATTTTTGTTTGGGAATAGCATAATCTCTAACTTTTGTTCCTGGCACAGTCTACATATTTTGCCACCGTTGTAAGGTTTGGCTGTTTTCACTATACTCCACTTTATGACTGGGTCTTTTCCATATGTGTTAACCCCAAATGAATGTAAAACTCGGCATGATAGAGTGAGCCTGTAGCTGCACAAGAAAATATACAACTTTTACGTGAAAAAAATGAAAGGAATTGGTATGAACATCATCAAAACTCGGTTACAGAGGTGAAAGGTGTAACAAGTTTATGGGACATTAAAACGCACAATCAAATTTCATTGCCCAGACCTCAAGATCAGTGTGTGCTTTTTTTGTTATTAACATGGTAATGTAGGAATGTGCGCTGTGGTGCAGTGGATATCGATTCGGAATGACAAATCGAGTTGCCGATTTCGAAATCCAGTTGATCTCCTTGCAGTCACTTACACACAAATACCCTTGGAAAAGGTAATAATCCGTCTCTTCCCTCCATCTATGGGTTAAATAATAGAACAGATTTTGTTCTATAGCTTTGGCTTGTAACAAGTCTACATACTGCGGGATAATCTTCTGCCCAGGCAGTCATGTCTCTTTTGAGACATGATAGCCTAAAGCGTGTATCACGTACGGCACTTAAATTTATCTAATTAAAAGAATGTAGGGAACTCCACTAAAAACGCGATACGTAAATTTTTAAAAATCTTTTTAATTGTAGTTTTAACTTCAAGCTAATAGATCAAATGTAATTTTTTTCAATAATCAAAATACTTTGTTGTATTACAAAATCTCATTTAAAACTAATTTAAATTGATCGGAACGAGGATTGTTACCCGCCTTTTCTAAATTAGCTTCTTAACTCCTTTTTTTAGTCGTCGTTCATCACAATATATTTCTTTTTAAACTATATACATTACTCAGAGTATTGTCATCATCTTTATTGACATTTGTACGACGCTTCAGCCGTTGTACGCTCCGGCCTTCTTCAAGTGCTAAGATTTTCGAACCGAACCTTTTATTGTGATCACAGGGGTATAACATTCTACATTTATTGTGCAATGATATACCCCAGTGATCGTAATAAAGGGCTTGGTTCAAAATTCCTAGCACCTGAAGAAGGCCGGAACGTACAACGGCTGAAGCGTCGTACAAATGGCAACAAAGTTGAGGGCAATAGTCCGAATAATGTATATAGTGTAAATACGAAGTCATCTCATAAATATACTCTAATTCTTTTTATTAAAAAAATCTTCCAAAAATATAATATACTTTTCTGAAACCCTATTTGAGGAATATTAGCTGCTATAAAGTATAATTAATCTGATTTGGAAAAAAAATACTTTAAGTTTGAAATAACACAGAAATAACGTTTTTAAAAGCAAGCGTAGTGTGTTTAACCAACAGTAGCCATGTTTACGTGATTGACGAGCAATGAGAAGTGTGGACATCTTCACTGTAAATCTACGCGCACTTTATCTGCTAAAATATAGTTTAAGAAAATGACGAGTGATCCCATTTTTAAAGTAATTTTTAAGTGTTCAGTAATATTAAACATTTTGAAAAACATTCGCTGTAATATAATTTTAGGAATATTGACTTTAAATTTACTATAGCCTTTGTGGTTATTTTCTAATAATTCTGTTTCAAAATGTGCACGTCTATACACACACACACACATATATATATATATATTATAGAAAATTGGTGCAAAATAACTTGCATTAAGCTTTTCAATTTTTTATTACTAAACATTATTTTCACTTAATAACAATATCACCTAACGAGATAAGTAATGTAGAGTTTTAAAAGATTTATATAGAAACAAGGAGGATAATGCCGTCAAAAATGACGGTTAAATATTTTTGTCGATTCTTCTTTTATGTGACATGTCTTTTCAGGAGGTAGACGATCATGGCCCGCCACGTTTTCCTATGCCCGGTAGCTCTTAGCACGCTTTCTCCTGTTACCCATCCAAACTCCGCTTTACCATCCACTTGCTAAGGCCCTTCTATTATGTTTTCCGCTGCTTTTCTCTATCTCTTTCTCCCTCTATCTGGCCTGTTAGTATCAGGTTCTCCAAGCCCTCTTTCCTCATTGCATGTCCCAGGAACTTCAGCTGTCTTTTCCTGATGCTTAGTATTAATTTCCTTTTCGTTTCCATCCTTTCCAAAACCTCATCATTGCTCACATAATCGATCCATGATATCCACAGCATCCTTCTGTAGAACCACATTTCAGTTGCTTCAAGTTTTTCCTTCATCGTTGATGGTATTGTCCAGCATTCACTTCCATATTGAAGGACGGACATCACGTAGCGATTCAGTACTCTCTTCCTAGTTTCTAGCAAAATTTTCCTGTTTCTTAATACTTTACTCAGCTTCCGGAATGCTTCCTTCGCCATGCCAATTCGCCTTCGGATCTCTGTGTCGCACTTTCCGTCTTCTGTTAGAACATTTCCCAGGCATTTAAATAGTTGTACCTGCTTGATTCTAGTATCACCGACCTGTATTTGGCATAGACCTTTCTCTTATTACCCCTCCCAAATCCCGCTCTGCCATCCATTTGCTCAAGCCCATAAATCTAGTATATAAATGTATACAAACTACCATGGCCACAAAGTGAGGGATCATTTTATATATTGATTATCATATAGAATTGATCACAACTTTATATCCACATTATTATTTTTTCTGTAGATCCACATTTCAGTTGTTTCATGTTTTTCCTTCATCTTTGATGATATTGTCCAACATTCACTGCCATATTGAAGAACTGACATCACATAGCAATCCAGAAATCTCTTTTTTGTTTCTAGCAAAATTGTCCTGTTTCTTATTAATTTACTCAACTTCTGGAATGGTTTCCTCGCCATGCCAATTCGCCTTCGGATCTCCGTGTCGCACTTTCCGTCTTCTGTTAGAACACTTCCCAGCTATTTAAATTTCGGTGTTTGATTTTAGAATCCCCCACCTGTTTTTGACCCTTTGGGCACCTCTTTTTGCTGATGATCATGCATTCGGGTTTCACTTAATTTATTTGTAGACCTTGCTTTCCACTTTACGATTGCAACATATATATATATATATATATATATATATATATATATATATATGTTGCAATCGTAACGTGGAAAGAAAGGTCTATATATATATATATATATATATATATATATATATATGTTGTAATCGTAACGTGGAAAGAAAGGTCTATATATATATATATATATATATATATATATATATATATTTGCAATCGTAACGTGGAAAGAAAGGTCTATATATATATATGTTGCAATCGTAACGTGGAAAGAAAGGTCTATATATATATATATATATATGTTGCAATCGTAACGTGGAAAGAAAGGTCTATATATATATATATATATGTTGCAATCGTAACGTGGAAAGAAAGGTCTATATATATATTTATATATATTCATCCGCAGACAGATCTGTTTCGCTGTATCAAAGCTCATCAGTACGGTTAGATTCCGATTCCTTTTAACCCAGGATTGAAACCCGACCGAATTGGCCTCAGTCGGCGATTCTACCTCTGAGCTATGAGCACTCGGTAGAAGAAGGCAGACATTTAGCGTACATTGTATCATATGCCAGCAACCACTGTGCTCTAATTCATTACTGAACGAGCGATGAATATATATATATATATATATATATATATATATATATTAATGTATTATTATCTTGTATTAAATCATAAGAAAAAACAACCAAAACCCCCGGGCGTGTCAGGATGGAATTATATATATATATATATATAGATACATCACATTATTTTTTCATAGTGGAGAATATATATATATATATATATATATATATATATATATATATGTGTGTGTGTGTGTGTGTGTGTGTGTGTATTCTTCACTACAAAATAAAATAAATATCAAACACGTGACAAGAGCTGAGCTTTAATAACTGTTAGTAAAGTTTGATAAGTGATAGTAAAAGAAATGGACTGAGCCGCCGCTGCCTCTTTATTATCTTTCTTTATTGTCTTTTTCTCCATGAGCGTGACAGGAGGGATATATACGTACAACGGTCTTTATTGTAGTAGGGAGCATTATATTAAGTTATCATAACATCTACATATAAAAGGCAAGATGTTTGTCTGTCTGTCTGTCCTTTATACAAATCCACAATTTTTATCCAGTTCACACCAAACATCACATAAATATTTTTAGGATTCCGGTTAGGTCATGGGATACTTATTTTTTTTTCCGATTTTCCTCTGATATCGGAAAAGGATACCCCGATATCAGATCAGGTCTGATCTAGATCAGGAGTTCGTGGTTTTTGCTGCAGAATTTGCTCTAATTTGGTAAAATTATAGCTTTTAGTCTCAAACATTAGTAGATCTTCTCAGACGACTAATTTTCACCGATAATGAAAGTCGGTGCCCCCGATCTGATCAAAAAAAGATATTCAGTCATCAATAGAGCTCATTTTCTCCAATTTTACTCCCAATGGATACGATAAGTTTTCATGGACTTACTAAGGTTAGTTTATCCTTGGATGACTTATTTGACTCCGATGTGGGAAATCGATACCCCGATATCCTATCGAGCCTGATCAAAATCAGGTTTTCAGCCTTTTTATTTTGGTTTATGTTTCGGGCTTTGCTCTAGGTATGTATAATTGTAGCTCTTAGTCTCAACCCTGATACCATTTGCTCAGAAGATATATTTAGTCTTCAAAATTCAGTTTGCGGCGGAAAAAAACTTATTTGATATCGATACCGGAAATCAAAATTTCACTTACATCCATTCATTTTTTTTCAATCTACGGTTTCGCTTTGACTGGAAACAACTATTGCTTTTTAATCTTTCGTGCCAACGTTCAAAGAGCCTGAGCTCCAAGACCATGGATTAATTTTAAAGCTTTCATTACACCCGAGCAACGCTGGGCTATACTACTAGTTTTTAATTATATACTTTTTTATCATGATTTACGGTTTTTTCTGCGAATTAGTAGAAGTACGTATTTTAATCTGTTTGGAAGATCTTAAAAAATTTATCAAAATGCAAGTATCTTGAGAGATAAAAAAAATGAAATGTAGCCATAACAACACACTAGAACCTGTCATAGGTCTTTCCGCAGATTTGGTAGGTAGTGTGACCATAGCAGAAATCGAATAATAATAATAATAATAATGATAATAATGAGGAGGATAGCGGATGAAGATTTATGGACACAGTAACGAAGAGGACATGTGATGAAAGAAACGATTCCCTCTTCTTGAATACACCGGTTCTCGCTCGATCACCGAAGTTAAGCAACGTTGAGCCTGGTCAGTACTTAGATGGGTGACCGCTAGGGAATACCAGGTGCTGTAAGCGTTTACTGACGGATGTGCGTTGTGGTGCAGTGGATATCGGCTCGGAAAGAGAAATCGGTGAGCCGAGTTCGAATTCCAGTTGAATACACTGCATTCACTTAAGCACTGGTACCCTTGGGACAGGTATTAATCCGTCCCTTCCCTCCAGTTATGGATTAAATAACAGGGTAGGACTTGGGGACCCTGCCCTTAAAAATAAATCGCAATGAATCGTGCTAATCAAAAAGAAAAAAGTATTACTAAACACAAAACTTATATAAAAACAGCAATAAATTGTTGAAAGGAAAAGGTATTACCAGCAATAAATAAATAAAATTTAATTGGCAATAAATGACCCGCCGGGGTTGCTATGCCATAAAACAAAAACTACCAACGTTATAGTGAAGTGTAAAAAAAAAAAAAATGACAGAAAAAATAAATGTCACATTTTCAAAGAAAGAGACATGACAGTGAAAGAACGAAATATATTTGTTTATTGGTGCCAAGTTCGAATGTCTCAGCTAAAAAGAGGAGATCAGGTTGCGTGATCGATACATCCTAAACAAGGAACAAGGGATAAGCCTCTTCACCTGTTCAATAGACGTGGGTGGAGTGTGAACCGGGCGATAGTTTAGTCTATCTACTCCAACTGAAAAAAAAAAAGAAAAAGAAAAGAAAAGAGTGAAAAGATTGGAAAAGAGAAAGCCGGAAACCACATCCTAAACAAGGAACAAGGGATGAGCCTCTTTACCTGTTCAATAGACGTGGGTGGAGTGTGAACCGAGCGATAGTTTAGTCTATCTACTCCAACTGAAAAAAAAAAAGAAAAAGAAAAGAAAAGAGTGAAAAGATTGGAAAAGAGAAAGCCGGAAACCACATCCTAAACAAGGAACAAGGGATGAGCCTCTTTACCTGTTCAATAGACGTGGGTGGAGGTGAACCGGGCGATAGTTTAGTCTATCTACTCCAATTGAAAAAAAAAAAGAAAAGAATAAAAAGACTGGACATCTCATCAGAACATTTGCTTTGGAAGTATTTTTAAAAGAGACACAGTGTAGCTACGTTAAAGGAGTGGGAATATGACTCAAGCTGAGATGCCAGGTCAGGATCAATAACATTGCATATTGATCTTTGGACTTGATTTTAAAAAATCTTTAAATACAGAACGGAAACTCCAAACCAGCTGCGACAGCTATATTGAAAGCGTGAACGGATGTTTAAGGCAACCTCCGACGTTATTACAGTATGTCTATGCAGACATATCAATAAATCTATTTTCCTGTTTTTTATACATTTATTTACTGCACTTCGCTTTTACGAAAAAAATTTAAAATCGAAAATAGCGTTTCTTTCAAAGCAAAACCGATATTCAAAGCAAAGCGCATACTAAAGCAGTTTGTGAAGCGACACTAAGCTCCTTTCCTGGTAATAACAGCAAGCGTCTCAGCATAGAGATGCCACGGCGTTAACCTCTGTTTGTGAGCACTTGGTCTTTATCTACATTTATTTTCTGCATCCATTAGCAAGACGCCCCGCAGGATGTCAGAAAAGCCTACGGGAAACCGTAAGGGGGTACGTTTAACGTAAGCTGAACGTAATTAAGCATTTTATCGGAATGTACGCATTAAACGTATTATATGTACACAGATCTTGCCCTATATCTGTCATTAGTATTATATATATATATATATATATATATATATATATATATATATATATATAGAGAGAGAGAGAGAGAGAGAGGAAAGGATAACTCTAGTTTTAATGTTAAAATTGGTTCTGCTCGTAGCAAAATGCCCTCTTCTAGTTTACATGCAGTAATGGATTAAGTGGAAAGTTTATTGCTTGTATCGAACAAAGAATTGATGTCGGTGGAAATCTGGGAACGCTCTAAAACTGTCACCAAGTAAATTAATGTAAACTGCTTCTTCGTTTTACGTCATGTCCCCCTTACGAAATAACATGAACTTTTCAGACGAACGATCTTCAGGTTAGTTGCAGAAATGAAGTCCTAATACAAAAAAAAAAAAAAAATGGAAAAAAATGAAAGACATCATAATAATAAACAATAAATATATAACTTGAAATAAATACGATAATATATATATATATATATATATATATATATATATATATATATATATTGATTGTTTAATACTTAGTTTTTTGTCCTAATAGGGTTAGACCAGTTCACATTTGCATTAAAAAGTGTTCAATACAATTATATTGTAGAACTTTTGAATATTTTTCATTTTTAAACGAGTTATTTTGTTACCGTGGTTTCCACCATGAGAGGTTTCTTCAGACGATTTTTAATAACTAAAATAAAAAATAAAAATAAAAATTTTAATGTTATTAAAAATCGCCTGAAGTGAAGAAACCTCTCATGATGGAAACCAAGGTAGCGATAAAACTCTTTTAAAACTGAAATATATATATATATATATATATATATATATATATATATATATATATATATATATATATATATATATATATATATATGTTACGGAAATTAACGAAATTTAACGAAACTTGGTTATGAGCAACCGACAATTTGTAATGAATTATTTTGAATTTAATTTCCGTAACATGTTTACATTTGTTTGACATTACGATACATTACAGAGCAGATATGGTTTGTTTACGATAGATCGAAAATTGTGTTATATAAGCATGATAAAAACCTCGTCTGATCAAGAGGCTATCCATGGTCGAGTGGTCAAGACGGTACCAAATCAAATGGTATGCTTCCCCTATGTAATAGGGTTCGCAGGTTCGAATCCTGATGGGTAGCACACATTTTCGTCATAAAAATCTATCGTGAAATAACCAGGCCGGTAGATATAAATATAAAATACTGTTTAATTAAAAACAGAATATCTACTTAAATACGAGTATCGGTAAAAATAATGTTCAAAATAATTCATTACATATATATAGTCACGTAAATTAATAAATATGTTTGAGGAGGGTGTACATACTTGTCACCGGAATATGGAAGCTATAAATTTAAAATAGTCTTCCAAAAATATATTGCCCCCCCCCCCCCACACACACAATTAATATTGCACACTGACGTTATTACACGAATTTCACAGTGTACTAAACAGGATGAGATGGAATCTTTACTTATCAAAAATTTACAAGAACCCCTCCGTCGGTTTAATTCTCTAAAAAATAACCCACTACCTGACGAGCAATTATCGAAATTTGAAAACGAATTATTTGCTATGATTAACAAAATTAAATTCCGTCATGCCACTGAATAACTGCATCAAGAAATGCCAATGAACATAAATAAATTCGACCAATCCGACAAAATGGTGATTAAATCGGCCAAGATAAGCCAGCATTATTTTGTTAACGTGGAGTTATACCAAAAAAAGCCTTTCTCCGTGAAATTAACAAAATTATCCTTGAAATTGCATCACCTTTCATTAAGAAAGCCTTAGGCATGAACCAATGAAAGAATACTGCCGAAGCCATTGATTGGTTTACAAAAATAAAATCTAAATTTATTTATAAATGGAACTTTGTCTCTCCCTGTGTGTGTGTGTGTGTGTGTGTGTGTGTGTGTGTGTGTGTGTCCATTACCTATAGACTCCGAAACGGCTGAACCGATTTTCTTGAAAATTTACACAGTTGTACTATAAGCATCTGCGAGTGTTCTTAGCTAGGTTTTGTGTCGAGGTGCCCCAGATAAATATCGAAAACCGATAATCGAAAAAATCGGGTTATAGAAGGAGTGGTCCGATTTTAATCAAATTTGAGACACTCATAGACAAAGACATAAGAAACGATATTCAGAAGTTTCAAGGTTGCAGTTCTTACAATAGTGCAGAAAATCGATAATATATATATAAAAGCTTTCATTACACCCGAGCAACGCCGGGCTATCTTGCTAGTAAAAATAATAGGGATTTCATTTTCATCCAGTTTGATATTATTGACTTCTATCCATCTATATCTGAAAAAAACTTTCAAGTGCAACCTCAAATTTGGCTAAAGATTTATCAGCGACCAAGACGTCAACATCATAAAACAAGCCCAGAAATCTATTTTATTTTATGATAAATACCTGTGGACTAGAAAAAAACAACCCTGATTTCTGCATCTCCAAGGAGGTGTATGATTCTGCAGATGCCTTCAACTTGGTAGGGATCTTTTTTTTGCTCTGGAATCTGAGGCACATTTTTGAATTAGGTAACACCGGACATTACCGAGACTATGAGAATAGATAGATAGATAGATAGATAGATAGATAGATAGATAGATAGATAGATAGATAGATAGATCTAAAACAAGCCCAGAAATCTATTTTATTTTATGATAAATACCTGTGGACTAGAAAAAAACAACCCTGATTTCTGCATCTCCAAGGAGGTGTATGATTCTGCAGATGCCTTCAACTTGGTAGGGATCTTTGTTTTGCTCTGGAATCTGAGGCACATTTTTGAATTAGGTAACACCGGACATTACCGAGACTACGAGAATAGATATAGATAGATAGATAGATAGATAGATAGATAGATAGATAGATAGATAGATAGATAGATCTAAAACAAGCCCAGAAATCTATTTTATTTTATGATAAATACCTGTGGACTAGAAAAAAACAACCCTGATTTCTGCATCTCCAAGGAGGTGTATGATTCTGCAGAGGCCTTCAACTTGGTAGGGATCTTTTTTTTTGCTCTGGAATCTGAGGCACATTTTTGAATTAGGTAACACCGGACTTTACCGAGACGACGAATCGATAATCCTCCGCAAAACTAATCCACAAAAAGGGATAAACTCAGAAAGGATCTAATAAAATTTTTCAAAGACCACGATCTTGATATAACCACCATCACTAACGGTGAAGTCGTAAATTTCTTCGATGTCAACTTAGACCTAAACAATGACAACCCTTACATTAAGGACTCACATAACTACACATACATCAACAGGGAATCAAATCACCCCAACAACTTACACAAATCTATCCAATATCGTTTAAGTATCAACTCTAGCAATAAGGAAATGTTTGACAATTCTAAAATCAAATACATTAATGTTTAGAAAAAAAAATGTTCTGATAAACTAACCTATTTGGTACCTTGATTTTACAAGTTTAAGTGCAATGGTAGATCATCATCATCGCGAAATTACTAGATGCAACCGCAAGTTCCATGCTAAATTTTTCTTCTTTGACTCTTCTCGCTCGTAGAACACTTCCGAATACTTGCTTCCTTGTCAACTTTGTACTGCAAAACATTATATTCTATTTTTATCTTAAATACTATACTTCTATTGTCCTTGATTTTTATAGATAGATAGATAGATAGATAGATAGATAGATAGATAGATAGATAATGAACAGACTGAGATAGATAGATAGATAGATAGATAGATAGATAGATAGATAGCTAGATAGATAATGAACAGACTGAGATAGATAGATAGATAGATAGATAGATAGATAGATAGATAGATAATGAACAGACTGAGATAGATAGATAGATAGATAGATAGATAGATAGATAGATAGATAGATAGATAATGAACTGACAGGAATAGATAGATAGATAGATAGATAGATAGATAGATAGATAGATAGATAGATAGATAATGAACTGACAGGAATAGATAGATAGATAGATAGATAGATAGATAGATAGATAGATAGATAGATAATGAACTGACAAGAATAGATAGATAGATAGATAGATAGATAGATAGATAGATAGATAGATAGATAGATAGATAGATAATGAACAGACTGAGATAGATAGATAGATAGATAGATAGATAGATAGATAGATAGATAATGAACTGACAGAATAGATAGATAGATAGATAGATAGATAGATAGATAGATAGATAGATAGATAGATAGATAGATAATGAACTGACAAGAATAGATAGATAGACAGATAGATAGATAGATAGATAGATAGATAGATAGATAGATAGATAATGAACAGACTGAGATAGATAGATAGATAGATAGATAGATAGATAGATAGATAGATAGATAGATAGATAGATAGATAGATAGATAATGAACTGACAGGAATAGATAGATAGATAGATAGATAGATAGATAGATAGATAGATAGATAATGAACTGACAGGAATAGATAGATAGATAGATAGATAGATAGATAGATAGATAGATAGATAGATAATGAACTGACAGGAATAGATAGATAGATAGATAGATAGATAGATAGATAGATAGATAGATAGATAGATAGATAGATAGATAGATAGATAGTGTGTATGAGTGAGGAAGAAGAAGATAGATTAAGAGATAGATAGTAAAGGACAGGAATAAAATAGCTGATTCAAAAATCGTAAATGTTTTCCCTCGTTTGCTATTTATAAAGGTGCTTATTATTGGAATAAGGTGCTTCATAGCAACAGCGGAAATCAATTAATCCCTGATGAAAACGAGGCTGCCTAACTAATAAGCTCGTCAATGCCCTAACGGCGAAAGTAAAGAAAGAAAAAATCGAATGAAACTCGAAAAGATAACAGTAATGCGGAAAAGGAGGGAATAAAAAAATAATAGTAAATGAAATTATTTTCAAAGGAAATTACGAAAAAAGAAAATAATAGAAAGAAAGAAAGAAAGAAAGAAAGAAAGAAAGAAAGAAAGAAAGAAGAAAGTTGTGGACAAATTTGAGGAATCAAAATAAGGTATGAACTGAAAGAAAGAAAGAAAGAAAGAATGGGGAATAAAATGACACAAAAAGACAAACAGAAGAAAAGAGAAAGAAAGAAAGAAAGACTAAGAGAAATTGCCACAAAATGACAGACAAAAGGAGAAAATTGGAAAAGAAAGAAAGAAAGAAAGAAAGAGAGCGAGAAAAAATTGAGGGAAAAATTTGAGGAATCAAAAGCAAAGTATGAAAAGAAAGAAAGAAAGAAAGAAAGGAAGAAAGAAAGGAAAAAGAAAGAAAGACTAAGTAAAAAATGACGCAAAAGTCAGACAAAAAAAGATAATAAAAAAAGAAAGAAAGAAAGAAAGAATGAAGAATAAAATGGCACAAAAAGGCAAACAGAAAGAAAGAAAGAAAGAAGAAAGGAAAAAAGAAAGAAAGACAAAAAGAAAGAAAGAATAAAAGAAAGAAAGCAAGAAAGAAGAAAAGAAAGAAAGCAAGAAAAGAAAGAAAGAAAGACTGAGACATTGTGGATAATTGTTGCGGTAACAAAAGAAGAGAATGAAAAAAAAGTCAGAAAGTAAAAAGAAAGACTAGGGAATAAAATGATACCAAAGGACAAACAGACAGAAAGAGAAAGTGGGAACAGAAAGAAAGAAAGAAAGAAAGAAAGAAAGAAAGAGTGAAGAAATTATGGGCAAAAGTTTAGGAATCAAAGCAGAATACTAAAAGAAAGAAAGAAAGAAAGAAAGAAAGAAAGAAAGACTGAGCAAAAAAGAAATAAGAGAGAGAGAGAGAGAGGAAATAGAAAAAAAAAGATAGAAAGAATATAAGAAAGAAAAACTGGTGAATAAAAGAAAAAGACATTTAATTTGATTTGTTTGTTTAACGGCAGATCAACATCATTATGGGTCATTTAATGCCAAAATTTTATTTTCTTGGAAGATTTGAAGTAATAAAAATTTGCTGTTACTCTGCTTTTACAATTGAATATTCTGCTTTTACAATTGAATTAATATATATATATATATATATATATATATATATATATACATATATATAATCATTTCATCCCAAGCAAGGCAGTTTTACTGACACTGTTGCGCAGGGGGTTACATAGGGGGAAAGTAATGAGAAAGAGGAGTAGTTTTTAGTGGGTGCCAGGAGAAGGGTAAAAGAAGGATGAGAATACTGGTGTGATGGGGGTGAAGTGGATGGAGAAAAGAGCTTGAGAGAAAGGAGTTCGTGTGATAGGAGATGACTATTGATCTTACATTTAAATTCTTGGAAATTGTAGCTGTCGGGGAAGAAAGTATACCAAAGGGAATTCCACAGGCGGGAAGTGCGAGAAAAGAAGCTGTTATGGTAGAAATGTCGGTTACATTTTATCGGTTTCACTGTAAAAGGGTTGGACTAGTTGCTAGTATAATCACTTGAATATATTTATGCATTGGGGCAGAAGCCGTGAAAGTATTTGTAGAAGAGACACAGGGAAGGCACATCACGCCGGTGAGAGAGCGACTACACCGGAGCTGCCAAGTCGGGATCGACCACCTTACAGATTCTCCGTTGGATTCTGTCAAGAACCCTGAGGGGAATAGCAGGGGATGTGAACATGTTTACTTCAGGAGGTGATTATGCCGTTTTTTTTTTTAATCATTTCACCCCGAGCAAGGCGGAAACGCCATTGATGTGCAGGGGGCTACATAAATGTAAAAAGATTAATTAGAAAAGAGTGAGGAGTACAAACTAGTTAGAAAGGAACAACAGAAAGCTGAGAAAGCAGGTACGATGACAGATACATAGGTGGAGAGAAAGGGAAGGTTATACAGGGGAGGGGAGAGAGCTAGAGTCCAGTGGTTAGTAGATGAGTATTGACTTTGCATTTAAATTTCTGGAGGTTGCAGCCGTCGGGAAAGCAAGAATACGGGAGCGAGTTCCACAGGCGGGAAGTGCGAGAGAGGAAGCTGCAGGAGTAGAACTGTCGTCTGCATTTGGCTAACCTGACTGTGAATGGGTGGGACGCAGTTGCCAGCCTGGTTGCACGAGTAAACACCTGTTGAGGAGGCATCAGT
Organism: Ascarosepion bandense; assembly: GCA_037127315.1. NCBI lineage: Eukaryota > Metazoa > Mollusca > Cephalopoda > Sepiida > Sepiidae > Ascarosepion > Ascarosepion bandense. Next base: position 682,919 of record JBBBDQ010001502.1, read on the forward strand.
GACTTAAGCTCATCCGAGCAGAAGCCATGAAAGTATTTATAGAACAGACAAAGGGAGGCCACATTTCGACGATGGGGAAGTGGCTGCTGTCGAGTCGCCAGATCAGTACCTATCACATTACAGGCTCTCCTTTGGAGCTTGTCAAGAACACTGAGGAGAACGGCAGGGGCATCTGACCATAAATGGCAGCAGTACTCCATGCACGGACGGATGGTTGACTTGTATATATGCAGGATGGATTCAGGTGGAAAAAACATCCTGGATCGACATAGTGACCCAATCTTCTTAGCAGTAGATTTTGCTATGGATTCAATATAGTGGTTCCATTTGAGGTCTGAGGACAGGGTAAGTCCGAGGAGGCGTAGTGTATTACTCTCAGGGAGAATCGCTTGGTCCATGCTAATGGGAGGCAGGAGAGGTTGCACGTAATGGTTGACAGACAACAGCTTGGTCTTAGATGAATTGAAGTTGACAAGCCACTTCTTGCCCCAGTTCACCACAGAGTGTAGATCCCGCTCAAGGTCAGCAGCGAGATTATGTCTGTCCGCCACTACAGGTTTCTTACTGGTGCGGGAGTATATTTTAGTGTCATCTGCGTAGATGCCTACTTGGGACTTGATCTCATCTGGGAGGTCGTTAATGAAAATAAGAAAGAGCGTCGGGCCCAGGATAGAGCCCTGTGGGACACCAGCATTCGTGCTGTAGGACGAAGAGGCACGCCCATTCAGAACGACCTTCATTTTGTGGTTATTTAAGAAAGATTGGATTAGGTGAAGCAGGCGACCGGTAATACGATAACCGCGTAGTTTGCATAGGAGTGTTCCAAATTTATGCCGTATTTTTGTGGAATTAATATTTTGGAATATTTTATTACAAATTTCTTTCTTTAAGAATTTGCAGAATATTATCTGGATTAGTGACTTGAAATTTCTTACATGTTGGTTGCTTGGTTGAATTTGGTGCGTTATTTTATGCTGAAATCTAAATAATTTGAACACAATTGCTTAGATTTAATCAAATAAATAATTAAACGAGATAGCATGCATTCAAATATAGATAAGTATTGTTGATCATTTTCTATAAAATATATTGATGAACATTTTACGATAAAAATATATTGTTGTGTTTTCATAGTGTTCTGTTTTCGTTTGAAGTTTCATAATTTACCCATAATGGGTATTGTAACAACTGCTATTACCCAGGGTCAGGGTGGATCTGGGAACAATATCAAATAAGAAGTGATTCCACTCTCCTCAAAAACTCTAATTTCTGGATCATAAGCATAGATATGAAAAGAATGAGATAGATAGATAGATAGATAGATAGATAGATAGATAGATATGAAAAGAATGAAAAGATAGATAGATAGATAGATAGATAGATAGATAGAGAGATAGATAGATAGATAGATAGATAGATAGATATGAAAAGACTGACATAGATAGATAGATAGATAGATAGATAGATATGAAAAGAATGAGATAGATAAACAGATAGATAGATAGATAGATAGATAGATAGATAGATAGATAGATGATAGATATGAAAAGACTGACATAGATAGATAGATAGATAGATAGATAGATAGATAGATAGATATGAAAAGACTGACATAGATAGATAGATAGATAGATAGATAGATAGATAGATAGATAGATAGATAATGAAAAGACTGAGATAGATAGATAGATAGATAGATAGATAGATATGAAAAGACTGAGATAGATAGATAGATAGATAGATAGATAGATAGATAGATAGATAGATAGATCAGGAAATTTGACGTTTGGAAGAATGAGGCACCAGTGACTTATGTTCGTTGGAGCAGAAGCCATGAATATATTTGTAGACTAGACAGAGGGAGAGCCACATCCCTCCGGTGAGAAATTGACTGGAGTCGTGCCACAGAGTCGTGCCACCGAGTCGTGCCGCCAAGTCGTGCAATTTCTTAAAGAAATCAAACCATATTTCAAAGACATATTCCAAAACTTCAACAAAACTACAACAAACTCTCAAAGGGTATTGGACGTGTAGTAGTTATTTTTTCTCGGTGTGTAGTTGGTAGACGAAATAATGACCGCTTGGATCCGTTCTCCAAGCTGCTCCACGTGCTCAAGTATGAATGGTAAAGTGCTCAATTTTGTAAAAGAGGGCCATATATATATATATATATATATATATATATATATATATATAGTGTATCGAGGCAGCAAATTAATTTTCTAAACATAGGCTGTTAAATATAAGAGACAATGAATGTCTATTATGTTTAATCATGAGCCGTTCTAAACGTCGTATTTTGGCTTTCATTTCAGTTGAAAACAAAGAAAAAATTCTCCAACATTTGGATAATTATTTATTGATTTGCTTCTAAGCTTTCGGCTCACATGAGCCATCTCAGAGAGGATATTTAGACTGAAATTTAATAATATCCACCATCACCGACGATTTTATTTTTTGTTGACATAAAACTCCGCTTAGCAACGGCAATAGTTACCAAAAATAATAAACGCAATTTGCAAATTTGCAATTCGGTTTTATGACGTCACACCGCGTGATAGCGCGAAATGACAACAAAACCATGTAGTCAAATGCAATGTAATATGTTATGTCCGGATTTAAAGGTGATTTTATTGAGTGTTGGTTGTTTAGATTTGATGTACATGGCCTCCAATATCTGCAGGTTCCTCTTACTGTGTGTATGAGTAAGTATCACCGTATTGTTGACCAAAATCTGTTTGATATTACCTACATGTTTATGTTTTTCAGAGAAATGTTGTTTAATAGTACTCTGATCAGAAAGATGACATGTAAGTCTACGGGAGAGCGTGGTTGTAGTAAAACCAATATATGTACTGGTTTTTTTATTAGTATCAGAGATGCAATCTCTGAATGGGCATGTAAATTGGTACACTACATTGTTTTTTTTTGTATATATATATATATATATATTAATCATTTCACCCCGAGCAAGGCGGAAACGCCACTGATGTGCAGGGGGTTACATAAATGTAAAAAGATTAATTAGAAAAGAGTGAGGAGTACAAACTAGTTAGAAAGGAACAATAGAAAGCTGAGAAAGCAGGTGCGATAACAGATAGATAGGTGGAGAGAAAGGGAAGGTTATACAGGGGTGGGGAGAGAGCTAGAGTCCAGTGGTTAGTAGATGAGTATTGACTTTGCATTTAAATTTCTGGAGGTTGCAGCCGTCAGGAAAGCAAGAATACGGAAGCGAGTTCCACAGGCGGGAAGTGCGAGAGAGGAAGCTGGAAGAGTATAATTGTCGTCTGCATTTGGCTAACCTGACTGTGAATGGGTGGGACCCAGTTGCCAGTCTGGTTGCACGAGTAAACACCTGTTGAGGAGGCATCAGTGACTTAAGCTCATCCGAGCAGAAGCCATGAAAGTATTTATAGAACAGACAAAGGGAGGCCACATTTCGACGATGGGTAAGTGGCTGCAGTCGAGTCGCCAGATCAGTACCTATCACATTACACGCTCTCCTTTGGAGCTTGTCAAGAACACTGAGGGGAACGGCAGGGGCATCTGACCTTAAATGGCAGCAGTACTCCATGCACGGACGGATGGTTGACTTGTATATATGCAGGATGGATTCAGGTGGAAAAAACATCCTGGATCGACATAGTGACCCAATCTTCTTAGCAGTAGATTTTGCTATGGATTCAATATAGTGGTTCCATTTGAGGTCTGAGGACAGGGTAAGTCCGAGGAGGCGTAGTGTATTACTCTCAGGGAGAATCGCTTGGTCCATGCTAATGGGAGGCAGGAGAGGTTGCACGTAATGGTTGACAGACAACAGCTTGGTCTTAGATGAATTGAAGTTGACAAGCCACTTCTTGCCCCAGTTCACCACAGAGTGTAGATCCCGCTCAAGGTCAGCAGCGAGATTATGTCTGTCCGCCACTACAGGTTTCTTACTGGTGCGGGAGTATATTTTAGTGTCATCTGCGTAGATGCCTACTTGGGACTTGATCTCATCTGGGAGGTCGTTAATGAAAATAAGAAAGAGCGTCGGGCCCAGGATAGAGCCCTGTGGGACACCAGCATTCGTGCTGTAGGACGAAGAGGCACGCCCATTCAGAACGACCTTCATTTTGTGGTTATTTAAGAAAGATTGGATTAGGTGAAGCAGGCGACCGGTAATACGATAACCGCGTAGTTTGCATAGGAGTGTTCCAAATTTATGCCGTATTTTTGTGGAATTAATATTTTGGAATAGAGTTTTATTACAAATTTCTTTCTTTAAGAATTTGCAGAATATTATCTGGATTAGAGACTTGAAATTTCTTGCATGTTGGTTGCTTGGTTGAATTTGGTGCGTTATTTTATGCTGAAATCTAAATAATTTGAACACAATTGCTTAGATTTAATCAAATAAATAATTAAACGAGATAGCATGCATTCAAATATAGATAAGCATTGTTGATCATTTTCTATAAAATATATTGATGAACATTTTACGATAAAAATATATTGTTGTGTTTTCATAGTGTTCTGTTTTCGTTTGAAGTTTCATAATTTACCCATAATGGGTATTGTAACAACTGCTACTACCCAGGGTCAGGGTGGATCTGGGAACAATATCAAATAAGAAGTGATTCCACTCTCCTCAAAAACTCTAATTTCTGGATCATAAGCATAGATATGAAAAGAATGAGATAGATATATAGATAGATAGATAGATAGATATGAAAAGAATGAGATAGATAGATAGATAGATAGATAGATAGATAGATAGATATGAAAAGAATGAGATAGATAGATAGATAGATAGATAGATAGATAGATAGATAGATATGAAAAGAATGAGATAGATAGATAGATAGATAGATAGATATGAAAAGAATGAGATAGATAGATAGATAGATAGATAGATAGATAGATAGATAGATATGAAAAGAATGAGATAGATAGATAGATAGATAGATAGATATGAAAAGAATGAGATAGATAGATAGATAGGAGTTGTCCTAGATAGATAGATAGATAGATAGATAGATAGATAGATAGATAGATAGATAGATAATGAAAAGACTGAGATAGATAGATAGATAGATATGAAAAGACTGAGATAGATAGATAGATAGGAGTTGTCCTAGATAGATAGATAGATAGATAGATAGATAGATAGATAGATAGATAGATAATGAAAAGACTGAGATAGATAGATAGATAGATATGAAAAGACTGAGATAGATAGATAGATAGGAGTTGTCCTAGATAGATAGATAGATAGATAGATAGATAGATAGATAGATAGATAGATAGATAGATAATGAAAAGACTGAGATAGATAGATAGATAGATATGAAAAGACTGAGATAGATAGATAGATAGGAGTTGTCCTAGATAGATAGATAGATAGATAGATAGATAGATAGATAGATAGATAGATAGATATGAAAAGACTGACATAGATAGATAGATAGATAATGAAAAGACTGAGATAGATAGATAGATAGATAGAGAGATAGATAGATAGATAGATAGATAGATAATGAAAAGACTGAGATAGATAGATAGATAGATATGAAAAGACTGAGATAGATAGATAGATAGATAGATAGGAGTTGTCCTAGATAGATAGATAGATAGATAGATAGATAGATAGATAGATAATGAAAAGACTGAGATAGATAGATAGATAGATATGAAAAGACTGAGATAGATAGATAGATAGATAGGAGTTGTCCTAGATAGATAGATAGATAGATAGATAGATAGATAGATAGATAGATCAGGAAATTTGAGGTTTGGAAGAATGAGGCACCAGTGACTTATGTTCGTTGGAGCAGAAGCCATGAATATATTTGTAGACTAGACAGAGGGAGAGCCACATCCCTCCGGTGAGAAATTGGCTGGTGTCGTGCCACCGAGTCGTGCCGCCAAGTCGTGCAATTTCTTAAAGAAATCAAACCATATTTCAAAGACATATTCCAAAACTTCAACAAAACTACAACAAACTCTCAAAGGGTATTGGACGTGTAGTAGTTATTTTTTCTCGGTGTGTAGTTGGTAGACGAATTAATGACCGCTTGGATCCGTTCTCCAAGCTGCTCCACGTGCTCAAGTATGAATGGTAAAGTGCTCAATTTTGTAAAAGAGGGCCATATATATATATATATATATATATATATATATATATATATAGTGTATCGAGGCAGCAAATAATTTTCTAAACATAGGCTGTTAAATATAAGAGACAATGAATGTCTATTATGTTTAATCATGAGCCGTTCTAAACGTCGTATTTTGGCTTTCATTTCAGTTGAAAACAAAGAAAAAATTCTCCAACATTTGGATAATTATTTATTGATTTGCTTCTAAGCTTTCGGCTCACATGAGCCATCTTCAGAGAGGATATTTAGACTGAAATTTAATAATATCCACCATCAGCGACGATTTTATTTTTTGTTGACATAAAACTCCGCTTAGCAACGGCAATAGTTACCAAAAATAATAAACGCAATTTGCAAATTTGCAATTCGGTTTTATGACGTCACACCGCGTGATAGCGCGAAATGACAACAAAACCATGTAGTCAAATGCAATGTAATATGTTATGTCCGGATTTAAAGGTGATTTTATTGAGTGTTGGTTGTTTACATTTGATGTACATGGCCTCCAATATCTGCAGGTTCCTCTTACTGTGTGTATGAGTAAGTATCACCGTATTGTTGACCAAAATCTGTTTGATATTACCTACATGTTTATGTTTTTCAGAGAAATGTTGTTTAATAGTACTCTGATCAGAAAGATGACATGTAAGTCTACGGGAGAACGTGGTTGTAGTAAAACCAATATATGTACTGGTTTTTTTATTAGTATCAGAGATGCAATCTCTGAATGGGCATGTAAATTGGTACACTACATTGTTTTTTTTGTATATATATATATATATATATATATATATATATATATTAATCATTTCACCCCGAGCAAGGCGGAAACGCCACTGATGTGCAGGGGGTTACATAAATGTAAAAAGATTAATTAGAAAAGAGTAAGGAGTACAAACTAGTTAGAAAGGAACAATAGAAAGCTGAGAAAGCAGGTGCGATAACAGATAGATAGGTGGAGAGAAAGGGAAGGTTATACAGGGGTGGGGAGAGAGCTAGAGTCCAGTGGTTAGTAGATGAGTATTGACTTTGCATTTAAATTTCTGGAGGTTGTAACCGTCAGGAAAGCAAGAATACGGGAGCGAGTTCCACAGGCGGGAAGTGAGAGAGAAAAAGCTGCAGGAGTAGAATTGTCGTCTGCATTTGGCTAACCTGACTGTGAATGGGTGGGACCCAGTTGCCAGTCTGGTTGCACGAGTAAACACCTGTTGAGGAGGCATCAGTGACTTAAGCTCGTCCGAGCAGAAGCCATGAAAGTATTTATAGAACAGACAAAGGGAGGCCACATTTCGACGATGGGGAAGTGTCTGCAGTCGAGTCTCCAGATCAGTTCCTATCACATTACAGACTCTCCTTTGGAGCTTGTCAAGAACACTGAGGAGAACGGCAGGGGCATCTGACCATAAATGGCAGCATTACTCCATGCACGGACGGATGGTTGACTTGTATAATATGCAGGATGGATTCAGGTGGAAAAAACATCCTGGATCGATATAGTGATCCAATCTTCTTAGCAGTAGATTTTGCTATGGATTCAATATAGTGGTTCCATTTGAGGTCTGAGGACAGGGTAAGTCCGAGGAGGCGTAGTGTATTACTCTCAGGGAGAATCACTTGGTCCATGCTAATGGGAGGCAGAAGAGGTTGCCTGTAATGGTTGGCAGACAGCAGCTTGGTCTTAGATGAATTGAAGTTGACAAGCCACTTCTTGCCCCAGTTCACCACAGAGTGTAGATCCCGCTCAAGGTCAGCAGCGAGATTATGTCTGTCCGCCACGACAGGTTTCTTACTGGAGCGGGAGTATATTGTAGTGTCATCTGCGTAGATGCCTACTTGGGACTTGATCTCATCTGGGAGGTCGTTGATGAAAATAAGGAAGAGCGTCGGGCCCAGGATAGAGCCCTGTGGGACACCAGCATTCGTGCTGTAGGACGAAGAGGCACGCCCATTCAGAACGACCTTCATTTTGCGGTTATTTAAGAAAGATTGGATTAGGTCAAGCAGGCGACCGGTAATACCATAACCGCGTAGTTTGTATAGGAGGCCTGAGTGCCAAACCCTGGCGAAAGCCTTGGAGATATCCAGAGCAACCGCGCGAGCCTCGTCAGACTCATCAAGGGCCTGTAGCATGTACTCTGTTACGGTTGTTAGCAGGTCGACCGTGGACCTGGCAAAGCGGAATCCATATTGCCTGTCTGAGAACAGTTTGTGGGCGGTGAGATGATGAACTATTTCAGCATTGATTATAGCCTCGAATACTTTCCCGAATATCGGTAGAAGACTCATAGGTCGATAGTTGGATGGGTCCGAGGGTTCACCACAATTCTTAAATACAGGAACGTCTGAAGAGAATTTCCAGCATGCAGGAAAGCAGGAAGCAGAAAGGCAGTAGTTAAATAGTTTAGAGAGGACAGGGGAAAGTCCAGGAGCACACCTCTTTAGGACTATCACCGGGATTCCATCGTCTCTACACGCCTTATGGGGGTCGAGTTTTGAAATTACTCTGGATACTACTGTCGGGGTAATATATACGTCGTGCAGTTTGGCCTCAGCTCTAATAGGGAAGTCTGGTGGGTGTACACCGGACGAGTCGAATGTGGAGTTGGATGAGAATCTGTGGACAAAGCACTCAGTTTTGTCCGCAGATGACGTGAGAACCTCAAATCCATGGATTAAAGGAGGTATTGAGGATTTCCTATTGTTGAGCATTCGTTTACAAATCCTCCAATAGTCCTTGGAGCCGAACTTGCGGTCAGCTATGTGCTGTCGCATTCTCTCAGCAAACAACTGTTTGGCGTCATTTAGGGTTCTCTTGCACTCATTGCGAGCAGGTGTGAACAGGCGCCTATTTTGATCAATTGGCTGTCTCCGGAATAGACGGAAGTAATAGTTCCTGTGGGCAATGGCGGCTGAGCAGCCCGGAGAGAACCATGGAGAGGAATGAGGTTTTAAGCAATACTTCCTGGTGGGTATGAAGGCATCAATGCCAGCTTTCACCCATGACGAGACCTCAGAGGCACAGTCATCAACTGATAGGTCAAACACTTTTCCCCAAGAGACGTCGCAGAGGAAATCGCGAAAGGCATCCCAGTCAGCTTTTTGGTAGAAATAGGAGGTTCTATAAGTAGGGGGCTCCTGAGGGGAGTGAAATTGGAAAGAAATACTGAGAGAGACTACAGCGTGGTCGGAGTTGCCAAGAGGGCAAAACTGCGAGACTTGACAGGCGTCAGGCGTTGAGGTGAAACATATATCTAGCAGTGAGGAATGACTCGAGAAAGTGCTTGGGAAGCGAGTGGGGAAGTCCACCACTTGCGTAAGGGATTTGGAAATAGCAATTTCATGGCATGAATGCCCGCCGGGTCAGTAACAACGTTTTCAAGCCACTCAGAGTGATGGGCATTGAGCTCTCCAAATACAAATATGTGGGCGAATGGGTGATAGGAAATAGCCTTATCTATGTCGTCAGCAATGCTATCTAGTAGGGAGCAGTCAGGAGAGGAGGGAGAACGGTAAAGAAAGAATAGGTAACTAACCGAACTGAGGAGAGACAGGCGGAGACATATGTATTGGTGGTCAGTAGATTCGAGTGAAGTCAACCTAGCTATGGGGAGGTGTTCGCTGACATAAACACCCTGCCCATGCATGTGGACAGTGGAATCCTTCCTTAAAAGGGGAAGATAACCAGGGATGAAGAGGTCAGAGGAGAGAATAGCTGAGTTGAGGTTAGTTTCGCAGAGCGCAAGGATGTCAGGGGACTTTTCATGCAGGAACGCTTCTACACTAGGAAAGTTAGTACGAATGCCTCGGATATTAGTGAAGGAGAGGTTAATGGGTTTAGGTGGTTTGGATTTAACTGGTTTAGGGTCATTTCTGATTTGTTTAGTCATGATTCTGTTTGTAGAAAGGGACCTAGGGTCATTAACATAGAATAATATATATATATATATATATTATTCTATGTTTTACTCAAGTCTCTGAGTTTCATGCATTTCAACAATTTTCAGATAATAACCTGAAATATGCTGAATTGCATGAACATCAGAGCCGTGATTTAAACACAAGATAATATGTATATTTATCATATATATATATATATATATATATATATATACTTAAATATATATATACTTAGATATGTACTCAAATGAGAGTATCGGTTAAAAATAATGTTCAAACAAATAAATAACATTGTATGTTTATATTTGTTGACTTTACCATACATTTCAGACCAGAGATGACTATTTACGTAGAATCGAACAATGTGTCATATAAGGCTTGATTTGACTTCGATTAGACTGTGGAATCATTCGGGGTCGAATGATTTAAGACGCATCAGAACAATTGGTGGCTTTCTCTACGTTGATTGTGGTCGCAGTTTCGAATCCTGCCGAAACACAATTTATCGTAAATAATCAGGTCGGTAGAAATACATATATAATACACTGTTTGATTAAAAACAAAATATCTACTCAAATACGAGTATCGATTAAAAATAATTAAAAAAAAAAGATATGTCGGTTTTTAAATTTTCTGTAACTTATATATCCTACCGGCTCACAATTATTAGGCAACGCAGTATTTTAAAAAATGATGTATTTCATGCTATTTTTTTAGTATTTATTGCCAAGTGAATAATTGTAAATGAAAGTAGAATGGTTCTTTTGCTCATAATGCACAATAAAATCAAATTTATGTATAAATATTTAATATTTACTGATATTACAGAATGAAGAAAATTTAGAGTGATTCGGGCGAGTTCATCTTTGCTTCCTTGCCTGTAAAGTAATAATAACAAAAAAAATAAAAAAAAACATTCTGTTTTTATTAGACAATTTCCTTTTAACAAAACTGGGGTGGCCTAATAATTCTGGCAGGTAGTGTATATATATATATATATATATATATATATATATATAAAGTTTCAGCCTGTACAAAGCCAGTTGGCGACTCGTGCTTGAGGGTTACGTTAAGAAGCAGTTTATACGGAAGGAGGGAGGGTGGGGAGATAAAGCTTAACGCTAGACTTGAACAGGTTCAGATCGTGGTGATCAGGAAAACATCCACTTGAGAATCGATTCGTGGGAAGAGGCTGCTCAAACGAAAGTGACTTCTCACCGATGGAACGCGGAGTGTGGGGCGGGGGAAAATACGCGAAGTTTAAACCTGGTGGAACATTAAGAATGTACAGTGTCCGATGAACAAATCGTCGACTAAACTACGCAAAACTGAAAATAACACTGACATCACGGATCTGTAACGTGGTTGATACTGACTTGGCAGACCGGCTGCAACCACTCTCTCACTGGCGTGATGTGGCTTCTCTGTGCCTCTTCTACAAGTACTTTCATGGCTTCTGCTCCGATGAGCTTAGATCACTGGTGCCGCCTAAGCATGAAATTACACGAGATACTAGATTAGCAACTAGGTCCCACCCTTTTACAGTTAAACAAATAAGATGTAACCGTAAATTCCACTCCAACAGCTTCTTTTCTCGTGCTTCCCGCCTGTGGAACTCCCTTCCACAAGTCTGCTTTCCCAACAGCTACAATCTCCAGGTGTTTAAATGTAGGGTCAATAGACACCTCCTATCACACTAATTCCCAATTATTCTCAGAACACTCTCATCTACCCAACCCTCATTCTTTGTATCCTTACCCGCCTATCACCCACCGTCTGACATTTCCTATACTTAATCATCCTTTCTCTATTCTATGTAGCCCCCTGCGCAGTAGTGGCAGTGACATGCCTTGCTCGGGGTGAAACGCTTATAAAAATTTAAAAAATCAGATTTTAACAGATATATTTATCAAAATTACAAAATGTATCTTGAAATATCAGAGTAAAATTATTTAATAAAATCGGTATTTGCTTCAACCTCTCACACCAGAGGACTTCGGAATCCCTTTCATTTCTTCTGGGCGCTCTCCTTATCTCAGCTGCTG
>JBBBDQ010001502.1:700000-727500 GCA_037127315.1 Ascarosepion bandense
GACCATGCATTCGGTTTTCGTACAGTTTATTTCTAGTCCTTGTTACTTTCTTTAGCTACCTTCTGTAGGGGGTCTGGTAGTTTCAGCATTTAAGGAACGCAAATTTAATCTATATTATAATAAGAGCCGTGTGTGTCCTTCCTTCACAAGGCGTTATTAGTGAGAAGAATGATAGATCACACTTTCTTTGTTGAAAGGCGTATATGGAGGAGGTTGAATGATATTCACGACTTCGGTTAAGTCTTTTGATGTCAGCGCTTTGCATAGTAAATGGAGGAAGGAGAATCAACTTTCTTCATTTCACAAAAACAGCCGATAACCACGTTTATCTTCCCTTCTGTCTTTCTTGCTTTCTTTGTGTCGTACTTTCTTTCATTTTCTTACTGAAATCAATTAGTGTCTTTCCCCATTTTTCCCTGTGATCAAAACAAAATAGTCCGTTATTTATGAGGTATTAGCAAAAGATGTTAAGTATTTTTATGTTTCTTTCTTTCTTTCTTTCTTTCTTTCTTTCTTTCCAAATACCTGTCATACCTACATGTTTGTTAATAATAATTAAAAAAAATAATTTATCTGACAATTTAATTTATTTTTATTTATTGTAATTGGATTTTTATTTTAAGGTGATTTATTTCTCTTCAAATTCCTATTTATATATATATATATATATATTCAGCTAGCAAGTGGATGTCTAGACACACTGATGAGCTGTGATGCAGCAAAACATGATTGTATGTGATGACTAATACATATATATATATATATATATATATATATATATATATATATATATATATATATATATATATATATATATATATATATATATAAGCGTTACTCTTTAGAAATGAATTGAGTTCTTCCGGTGACTGGCGTGTGTATACACTGCTTATAGACAACACGTTAAAATTTCTCTGATTTCATTCGTCTCCGACTGACACCAAATCGGTCGATTGTCGATCTAGCCACACTGATGAGCTGTGATACAGCGAAACAGGCTTGTATATGGATGACTAATATATATATATATATATATATATATATTTTAATTCAGATACTTCAATCCAAGGGAAAAAAGCAGGAAGTTAAATTCCAAAAACCCGATCGAAATTAATATTAAAAATTTTATTTTAATATTAAAAAATGATACAGGAGGATAGCTCCATGTAAAAAAATATTACAGAGCAAATATACATATTAAAAAAGGATTAATTCAAAGATGTTGAATGGCCATTTCGATATGAAGATCCCCACGGGGGATAACACATCACCTCAGCAACAGAAAAATCCTTTCAGAAACTAGAGAAAAATTAGTCTACTTTTCCTTTTTAAATAGATTTGCAAAGAAATTAAAAAAGAAAATAAAAATAAAAAGGAAAAATAAAGGGAAAGAAAAAGAAAAAGAAAAAGATAAAATCAAATCAAATAAACAAGAAAAGAAAAAATTGACATCGTCTGCGTTTGCAAAATAAAGGAAAGAGAATTGTAACTATCCCGTGGGGATCTTCATATCGAAATGGCCATTCAACATCTTTGAATTAATCCTTTTTTAATATATATATATATATATATATATATATATATATCGTCATCCGCAGACAGATCAGAACTGTTAGACATCCGATTGTTTTTACCCAGGATTGAAACCCGACCTCTGAGATAGACTTTTAGCGTATGATGTATCATACGCAAGTAGTTAGAGTGCTCTAATTCATTACTGAATGAGTGTTGCATACATACATATATATATATATATATATATATATATATAAAATAAATAAATTTTCAATAATCAAAATTGTTGAATAAACATTTCTACATGAAATCCCTAAGAGAGATTTCACGTATCCTCAGCAACAGTGCATATTTGAAAATGAGAATAAAAATAAAAATAAAAAAGAGAAATAAAAAATAAATAAAAAATGACGGTTAAGTTTTGGGAAATTCACGTCACAAAAAAAAAAAAAATTTGGAAGTAAATCACTCATTCTTTACCGTCATTTTTATTTATCTATTTTTTATTTCTCTTTTTTTACTTTAATATTTATCCTTTTATTCGTTAAATATATGCGCTTAAAAAGTTTAACAAATATTCCAGTAACGTTCGTAAAACAAAGGATGCAAACGCACAGATTTTATATTGGTAACTTGTTTAAAATTCAGTGAAGCAGACGTTAAACATGTTTATTTTCCCTTCTTTCGTTCTTTCTTGAATCATTTATTCTATGAAAGCAACTAGCGTCTCAGATATGTCTTTCCTGTCTTTCCACGCTATCAAACGGAATAGTCTCTTATTTATTTACTAGCAGTATAGCCCGGCCTTGCTCGGGTGTAATGAAAGGTTTAAAACTAATCCATGGTCCTGGAGCTCAGACTCAGCCTAAAGAATATTTGTGTGAAGTTTGGTGAGAATCGGATAAAAATTGTGGATTTGTATAAAGGACATACAGGCAGATAAACAGACACACACACACAAACATCTTGCTTTATATATATATATATATATATATATATTCGATTTTCTGCACTATTATAAGAACTGCAACATTGAAACTTCTGAATATCGTTTTTTATGTCTTTGTCTATGAGTGTATTAAATTTGATTAAAATCGAACCACTCCTTGTATTTTTTCGATTAGCGATTTTCGATATTTATCGGGGGTACCTCGACATAAATCCTAGCTAAGAACACTCGCAGACGCTTATAATACAACTGTTTAAATTTTCAAGAAAATCGGTTCGGCCGTTTCGGAGTCTATAGGTAACGGACACACACACAGACAAAGTTCCATTTCTAAATAAGTTTAGATTATTTGCAGAGTGTAACCGCGTAACGCACGTAATTATTACAATTAAGAAACTAAAGTAGAGCCCTACTGAATTAGAATTAGATAAAAACAAACTATTTTTTTTTATTTAAAATTATTTTAATTTACATTGCGACATTTTAATTCTTTAATCATTTATTCACTTATGATACAATATTGAGTTTCTTATTTATGAATTATTTGCAGAGTGTAACAGCGTAACGTACGTAATGACAAAGAAACTAAAAGAGAGACATGCTAAATTGGAATACGATAAAAACAAACTTTATGTTTGGTAGATATCCCCTTTTTTTTTATTCAACAATGTAATTGACATATACAGGGCCTTTTGTTGTGCCTTTCGGTAGGGTTCGTTGTTCGTAATCAGTATTTAATAGTAAACAAACATATGGTTGATTTTATTTAATTTAATATCAGTCATAAATAATAGAAATAAATACTGTAAAAAAATACATTTTTAACTTACAACTTGTTAGTAGTTTTTATACATAAGACAGTATACGTGGATTATATTATCATTATATATATATATATATATATATATATATATATATATATGTGCATGTCTTTATGCATGTAGGTATGTATGCATGTGTTTATGCATATATGTATATATATATGTTTTTCTCTCTTTTTCTCACTGAAATGAAGAATGTCTTTTTCCCATAGACGTTAACTTTTATATTCTCTTATTTCTTTCTTTCTAGCCATGCCCTTGTCTTATGAACATTTCTCTTAATAATTAAAAATATAATTGTTTTTATTGTGACTGGATTTTATTTTTTACAGACTTTTATTTCCCGTTATTATTTCTTTCTTTCTTTTATATTCTCACTGAAATCAAGTATTGTCTTTTATCCGTTAAATATTTGAACCTAAAAAATTTAACAAAATATTTTAATAACAGTCATAAAATATGGGATACAAATGAACAGACTTTAAATTGGCATCTTTTTCCATTTTACTTTTTACTGAAACAGACATTATTAAACACTTTTTTATCTTTCCTTTTTTTCTTTCGTTCTTTCTTTAATCATATATTCACTTATTATACAATATTGAGTCTCTTATTTATTAATTATTTGCAGAGTGTAACAGCGTAACGTACGTAATAACAAAGAAACTAAAAGAGGGACATGCTGAATTAGAATAAGATAAAAACAAACGTTAGACTTGGTAGATATCCTTTTCTTTTATTAAACAATGTAATTGACGTCTACAGGGCTATTTAATAATTTAAGGATAATTCAGCAAATGATGTTATTCTATTTATTGTAATTGAAATTTTATTTTAAAGACTTTTATTTACCATCATTTTTCTTTCTTTCTTTCTTTTTTATATTCTCACCGAAATCAAGTATTTTTTTTTAACTTAACATTTGAACTTAACAACTTTAACAAAATATTTAAAAAATAATAATAAAAAAATATGGAGTACAAATGAACAGATTTTAAATTGGCATCCATTTCACTGAAACAGACTTTAAATCTTTCATTCAGGCTTACGGCCATATCACGAAAGTTAAGCAACGTTGAGCCTGGTCCGTATTTAGATGGATGACCGCTTGGGAATACCAGATGCTGTAAGCGTTTATTGGCTTACGGCCATATCACGTTGAATACACCGGTTCTCGCTCGATCACCAAAGTTAAGCAACGTTGAGCCTGGTCAGTATTTAGATGGGTGACCGCTTGGGAATACCAGGTGCTGTAAACGTTTAGTGATGGATGTGCGTTTTGGTGCAGTGGATATCGGCTCGGAAAGAGAAATCGGTGAGCCGAGTTCGAATTCTAGTTGAATACCCTGCATTCACTTGAGCACTGGTACTCCTGGGAAAGGTATTAATCCGTCCCTTCCTTCCAGTTATGGGTTAAATAACAAGGGTAGGACTTGGGGACCCTGCTCTTAAAAACAAATCCCAATGAATCTTGATACTCGAAAAGAAAAATTTTGTAAAAATAAAATAACCTTACACAAAAAAATCATTGGTTATGGCTTTAAATGATCTCATAAGGATTGATAGGTCGTTAAAACCCGAAAAAACAAAACAGAATAATTTTTTTTTTCTTTAATCATTTATTCTATGAAACCAAGCAGCGTCTCTGATTTATCTTTCCTGTCTTTCCATGCAATCAAAACGGAATAATTTTTTTTCTGTGTTATTTGCAATGTGTAACGTGTGTAACGTGTGCAATGTGTAACGTGTGTACTAAGAAACTAAAGAAGGGAGATGCTGAATTAGAATAAGATTCATATAAACTTTATATTTGGTCGATATCCTATTCTTTTTTTAAAACGATGTAACTGACATCTTCGGGGCTAAATAATCGAGATTTAATAAAGGGGCTGTACCTTTCGGTAGAGTTCGTTGTTAGTGATCATAGCTTAATTTTAAACAAACGTATAGTTGATTCTGCCACATCTCAATGTTTACTTACTCCTGTAACACATTATCTTTTTTTTCTGAAGGCTCACCTTGATACGCTTACACGTAAATTTTCTCACTTTTATTCAGTGGGCGGCTTTTGATTTTTTTTTAAAAAAAAACACTCCCATAAAATATGAAAAAGCGATGTTATTTTTAAAACTTTATTCTCCCTGCACGCCACCACAAAAAAAAAAAAAAAAAAAAAAAAAAAAGATTATTTCATCAAAAACTTCGGTTATATTTCTCTATATTTTTGTCATGAGGGATTGTAGTTATTTACACAATTTACATTGTATGGATTGTTTCCTTATTTTTGTTACTATATTTACGACGTTTCAGCCGTTGTACGCTATGAACTTCTTCAGGTGATCGGAATTTACAACTTAAACCTTTATTTCCTTCACCCGGTTAGATTGTACAAGTAATATATAATTGTCATGTCTAAATTAGCGGAAAAAATTATAAATGCATGGGTTGATTAAGAGTTTATTTTATATTGACACAGAATCTTAAGAAGACGTGGACAAGTCATAGTCTGGGGCGGTTTTTATTTCATTCGTTTATTAGTTTCTGTGACAAGACATTAATAACAAGTAAGCATTTGCTGTGAAAAAATAACGTCAAAATATTTATATCGATATGTTGACTAAAATGACGGCAACATATTTATTGATGTACCTACTACTGAGTATCTTTCTTTAAGACAAAAGAAAAATAATAATCAAAACACCTGAGCGTGAAAGTATATATATATATATATATATATATATAGTATTTACGCTCTCACAACCTGATTTAGCACTCTGGAAGAATGGGAGACTTCTACTCCGGCATATATGCATCGCTCATTCAATAATGAATTAGAGCACTATGGCTATTGGGCGTGTATAATGATATACGCGCTAAAAGTCTGCCACCTTCTACCGAACGCTCATGTCCCAGAGGTAGAATCGCCGACTGACGCCAATTCGGACGGGTTTCAATCCTGGGTTAAAAAGCAATCGGAGTCTAACCGTACTGATGAGCTGTGATACAGCGAAACAGATCTATCTGCGGATGACTATAGTATATATATATATATATATATAAACTTATTTATAAAGGGAACTTTGTGTGTGTCTGTGTGTGAGTCCGTTACCTATAGACTCCGAAACGGCTGAACCAATTTTCTTGAAAATATCCACAGTTGTACTATAAGCGTCTGCGAGTGTTCTGAGTTAGGTTTTGTGTAGAAGTACCCCCAATAAATATCGAAAATCGATAATCCAAAAATAAATGAGGTTATACAAGGAGTGGTCTGATTTTAATCAAATCTGATACACTTATAGACAAAGACATAAGAAATGATATTCAGAAGTTTCAATGTTGCGGTTCTTACAATAGTGCAGAAAATCGATAATATATATATATAAAGGCAAGATGTTTGTGTGTGTGTCTATTTCTCTGCCTGTATGTCTCTATTTTTTTCAGCCCTTCAGGTTTTGCTCTAATTAGGTATAATTGTAGTTCTTAGTCTCAGCCATGATACCATTCACTCAGAGGACTTATTTAGCCTTCAAAATTCAGTTTACGACGAAAAAACTTATTTGATATCGATACCAGGACATCAAAATTTTACTTACAGCCATTCATTTTTCTTTCAGTCTACGGTTTCACTTTAACTGGAAACAATTATTGCTTTTTATCTTTCGTGCCAACGTCCAAAGAGTCTGAGCTCCATGAGCATGGATTAGTTTTAAAGCTTTCATTACACCCGAGCAACGCCGTGCTATACTGCTAGTATATATATGATTAAATAAAATAAAGACAAGAGGAAAACTGTATTTTAAATCGCCTACGCGTTTCGTCCTGTGATGAACTTTATCAAGGCAAAAAGACGAAATGAGCTTTATTCTAAATTTTATTTAACCAACCTGTCCTTAATCTCAGATCATAACTGAGTATATTTTTACATATTTATATATTGTCATCCGCAGACAGATCTGTTTCGCTGTATCACAGCTCATCAGTAGCTATCAGGAAAGCAAGAATATGGAAGCGTGTTCCACAAGCGGGAAGTGCGAAAAAAGATGCTGAAAGCGTAGAATTATCGTCTGCATTTGGTTGATCTAACTGTGAATGGGAGGGACCCAGTTACCAGTCTGTTTGCACGAGTAAACATCTGTCGCAGGGACAGCAGTGACTTAAGATCGTTGGAGCAGAAGCGATGAAAGTATTTATATAACAGACAAAGGGAAAGCCACATCCCGTCGGTGGGAAAATGGCTGGAGTCGAGCCGCCAAGTCAGTACCTATCACATTACTGATTCTCATTTGGAGCCTGTCAAGAACACTGAGATGAACAGCGGGTGCACCTATATATATATATATATATATATATATATATATATATATATATGTATATTCTGTTTGTTTACGATAAATGTTTACTACGAAAATGTGTGTCATTCGGCAGAATTTTTCACACATTTTCGTAATAAAAATTTATCGCAAAAAACCAGGCTAGTATATATAAATATATAATAATGTTTAATTAAAAAAAAGAATATCTACTTAAATATGAGTATCGATCCAAAATAATGTTCAAACAAATCATTTCAAATTGTCGGTTTCGTTAATCTTCTTTACTTTCCGTAACATGATTATATATATATATATATATATATATATATAGATGTCCAGTCCGTAAACGGTGAGGATAGTCCAACAAGATTTACTTAATATAAAATATGACACCCAAAAATGCCAGAAATAAAGTACCTAGAAAAAGAAAAAGAAGAGTGCTATTGTTTAACACCCCACTTTTCTGTAAACTATTTAATATTAATATCGGAGAGTACTTTCTGAAATTAGTTGATAAGCACTTTAAGCAGAACAACCCACTAAGAAAGACGTTAAAAATTAGTTATTCCTGCACTAGCAATATTAATAGCATCATCAATTCCCATAATAATAATATACTAAAGAAAATGTATAACAATAAAATAACAGCTGGTACAACCCTCTGTAACTCTAGAGTAAAACATAAATGCCCAGTTGGAGGCATATGTAAGTCCAAAAAAGTAATATACCAATCATAGCGAAGACAATAGCAGGAGAAAACATATATAGGGATTTCCGCCGGACCATGGAAACAACGCCTATATAATCACACTCAATCATTTTCTAAACCCCACCTAAAACATCAAACCGCTCTCTAAATATTTCTGGGAATTAAAAGACAGAAATCTTTCCCCTCAGATTGAATGGAAGATTATAGGGAAATCTCAAACCCCAAAAAGCTTTAGAAGCAGATGCAATTTATGCTTAGACGAAAAGATTAGAATTATCAAATTCAGAGAATCTAGTAAATTATTAAATCAGAGAAATGAAATAATTTTCAAATGCCGCCAAAAAAATAAATTTAAACTGTCTAACACATAAAATCTTAGAATCACCCCGTTCCGACACACTTGCCAGCTCTCTCACATTTGTGTGGATCATTCATTGGAGGATTTTACAGACCAAAGAAGTGAGGATAAGGACCTACCATGCAATAGTTTGACATGCCAATCTAAGTACACAATGATTTTATATTATTGATGTCAGTCAGTCAGTTCAGTGCAATACGTGATACACGCTTGGGCGATCAGGTCTCAAAAGAGACATGACTGACTGGGCAGAAGATTATCCCGCAGTAGGTTGCCATTGCTTTCTGCGGTAGACTGGTTGCCGACCAAGGCTACAGAACCCAATTTGTCCTATTATTTAACCCATAACTGGAAGGAATAGACGGATTAATACCTTTCCCAAGGGTATTTGCGCGTAAGTGAATGCAAGAAATTCAACCGGAATTTGAACTCGGCTCTCCGATTTCTCGTTCCGTGCCGATATGCACTGCGCCACAATTATTGATGTACGAAGTTTTAAAAGAAATATCCTATCATGAACTATGTTACTGTAAATGAGTTCACTATAATGACTTTGACATAAATATTTCACGTGGGGCACCTAAGTGTAAGGTGAGATATGTTTCTCATATATATGGGTGCACCTAATTTTGTGCATGCTTCTATAGAATTTTGTGTATGTTTAAACATATTATTCTATGGATAATTGTGTATATAAGGGGACACCTAGGTATAAGTGTATTTCTTATATAAGAACAGACCTAATTATGTATACATTTTCCATCATGTGAGAACACCTGATTATGTGTGGGTTATGTTAATTTTGGATGCAGTCAGTTGTGCATTCTTGAACTGATTATACCTTCATGTACTGATCATTCTAACCATATATGTACAAGTTAGTATCAATAATATGAATGAGGTATGCCGGCATATATATATATATATATATATATATATATATATCGAATAAAGGAATAGGGTTGTTCCAACGAGTGTAATTAGTATAAAATAAAAAGTGTGAGAAGCCGTGAACGTTTTCTTTAAAATATATATTTATTGTTTGGTATTCATACAAGTTATGGAGTATTAATTTGTCATGATTTGCGCTACACGTGTTTCGAGTCTAAAATTGACTCTCTTCAGGCGAACAAATTCGTTGTTTTACGTTTGGGTTTCTCTGAGTATCTGATCATTCTGTTTAAAGTTAATAAAAAGTATGTGAAAAATAAATAAATAAATAGGAACAGTAAAAAAATAAAAAATATATAATAAAATAAAATAAATCAGAATAATGTGAGTTCAATGCCGTTTGAATCGTCTCTTTTCTCTGCCAGCATGTGTCCTAATGGGTTGACCAGTTAAATAAATAAACAAACAGATGAAAGGGTCAAGTGTTGTCTTAAGGCTTTCTGGCGCCTCTTTATTATCTATTGGGTTTGGTGATATTTTGTGTCTTTGTGTTTGTGTGTGTGTGTGTGTGTGTGTGTGTGTGTGTGTGTGTGTGTGTGTGTGTGAGGGCCTCTTTTATTTATGTCCGTTTGTGTGTGTGGGTGTTTTTATTTATTGTGTGTATATGCATGCCTGTTTTTTATTGTGTGTGTATATGTATGCGTGTTTCTGTGTGTGTGTTACTTGGATTGTGTTCTGTGAGTGTGTGTCTCTATGTGTCTGTTTGCGTGTGTGGGTGTTTTTATTTATTTATTTAGTATGAATTGGATTTGCTTTTGAGATTGGTGTGTGTATTTTTTTATCTATGGGTATATGTATGCGTGTTTCTGTATGTTTCTCAGTGTGTTTGTTTTTTATGTTGTTTTGTTGAGTGAAGGTTTGTATTTTTTATGAATCTTTCTTCCTGCATTAGCAGGATCTCATAGTTAATATTTTGATAGAGTGGTTTGACTGAAAATAGGCACACACACACACACGCGCGCAGCACACACACACACACACACACACACACACACACACACACACACACACATATATATATATATATATAAGTACTTAATGATCTTATTATAATAGAGAGGATAACGTTTTCGTTTGCTCATATTTTCTCATACTTAGTAATCATTGTGCAAGGGTAGCTTGGGGTGAAATAAGTAAAAACTTACGACAAAAGTCAGTATTGTTCATTTTTCTATGCCCCAAAAACATGATCTCTGAAAGATATACAATTGGAATGAAATCACCATTTTGGGTGGACCCTGATATAACTTTGACATTTTAAACCCATTAGAATTAAAAAAGAAAATGCTACCGTTTTCGCAGACTGGCTGGGATGCGTAATCTATGTATCTCTCTTTCTCTCCCTACCCTTTCTCTCTCTCTCTCTCTCTCTCCCTCTGTATATATATATATATATATATATATATAAAGTGTTGAGTTGTAATGATCAACATTACATGGTTAAACCAATGAGAAATCAGAAAGCAGAGTGCTAACACCAGTTGAATTCGTTGAAATCACTTACGTGCAAATACTCTTGGGAAATGTATGAATCCATCTCTTCCTCCTCTAGCGATGGGTTGAATAGCATGCCAGTTTGGGTTCTGTAACTTTACTTGGCATACGTTCTAACACAGAAAGAAATAGCAACCTACTGCTTTAAAATCTTCTGTTTAAACAGTCATGGATAGAAAGAGACATGATCGCCCAAGCGTGTCCAATGTGTGCCACTTAAATGACTGACTGACTAATAGAATGTTTAAAAATTTTTCAAATGAAAAGGCTTGATTCAACCGTAAGTTCTACGCTAATAGTGTCTTCTATCGCACTTCTCGCTTGTGGAATTATCTTCCATCTGCATGTTTCGCTTTCCAATTAAAAAAAACTGTTCCTTGCCTGGCATTGCGACTTCTCTTTCCCAGTCATTTTCCTGTGCCTCTTCTATAAATATTTTTTGTGCTAATTACTCAGAAAACTTCCTTTGTTCGTTACTAGTGTAGTACTCGTTAGATAGTTAGGTCACGTCATTTCGCTGTTGAAATTGCTAGATGTAAACATAAGTTCGGTTCTAATGCTTTGTTCTATAGCAATTTCTCGTCCGTGAAAATCCCTTCTGACTCCTTGCTTTCCTGTCACCTTCGAAATAAATATTACTTCCTTCCTGCGCGAACTTAAACGTACTACTAGACTGGCTATTAGGTCTCCTCATATTAACAAGGAAAAATATAATTACAAGAGTGGCAGTTAGCCACGCCTATCTGGCGGGCTGCTCCCGGAACTACTGCCCTGAGAGTATAAATCTTATGGTTTAAACAATGACTGGAAGAATCCGTCAGTGTCAGAGTGTACGCGCCCAGATGCTAGATGTAACTATAACTTCTATTTTGAGATTTCCTTTTGGCAATGGAAGCCTCTTCCGATCTCTTTCCTCGATACCATCTGCAATCTTAAAGAATCTAAATGAGTTCTATCACCGAGGTGCTAAACAACACACAGATGATAAAATAATATCTTACTCGGTAGATGGAATATAATAGTCCGTAGTAGATCGCAATAATATGGGTCGTTGAGTTAGCAAGTAACACGCGGATTAACAGTAGCCCTCAGCTCACACTAACTAACTTCCTCTTT
This sequence comes from Ascarosepion bandense, assembly GCA_037127315.1. Lineage (NCBI taxonomy): Eukaryota > Metazoa > Mollusca > Cephalopoda > Sepiida > Sepiidae > Ascarosepion > Ascarosepion bandense. The sequence continues at coordinate 712,227 of JBBBDQ010001502.1, forward strand.
CAACCGACTCACTCTTACTATATATACGTAAACCCGGTCACGTGATCAAGCCACGTCATAACAAATTGCGACACCAGTCGCCATTTTCTGTTTTCCTGAACCTTGTTCCTTTATTGTGTACTAGCAGTATAGCCCGGCGTTGCTCGGGTGTAATGAAAGCTCTAAAACTAATCCATGTTCCTGGAGCTCAGACTCAGACTAAAGAATATTTGTTTGAATTTTGGTGGGAATCGGATAAAAATTGTAGATTTGTATAAAGGACATACAAACAGATAAACAGACACACACACAAACATCTTGCCTTATATATATATATATATATTATCGAATTTCTGCACTATTGTAAGAACTGCAACCTTGAAACTTCTGAATATCGTTTCTTATGTCTTTGTCTATGAGTGTATCAAATTTGATTAAAATAGGACCACTCCTTCTATAACCCGATTTTTTCGATTATTGATTTTCGAAATTTATCAGGGTACCTCGACACAAAACCTAGCTAAGAACACTCGCATACGCTTATAGTACAACTGTGTTAATTTTCAAGAAAATCGGTTCAGCCGTTTCGGACTCTAACGGATACATACACACAGACACACACACGCACACACATACACACACACACACAGTTCCATTTATAAATAAGTTTAGATAATTATCTCTTTCGCTTCTGGTAACCCCTTGCGTTTTTATGGCATTGTTACTCGGCTAAGGGTGAAATAGGATGTGCATTGTGGTGCAGTGGATATCGGCTCGGAACGAGAAATCGAGAAGCCGAGTTAGAATTCCAGTTGAATTCCATGCACTCACTTACATGCAAATAACCTTGGGAAAGGTATTAATCCGTCTCTTCCCTCTATTTATTGTTTTTAATAACAGGACAGTTTGGGTTCTATAGCCTTGGCTGGCAACCAGTCTACATAATACGGAAAATCCTCTGCCCAGGCAGTCATGTTGCTTTCGAGACATGATCACACAAGCGTGTATCACATATGGCACTTAACTGACTGACTGAATATAATAGTTGGAAACATATTTAAAGCTGATACAGGGCATAAAGTGGGGGATCGGATTTCTATTGTTTTGAAGTAATAAACTGATCCTCCAATAATTACTACTTAATAATATAATCTAATACATCTTTTCTCCCTTTAGCTATGAGTCAAATAACAGGGCATATGGGGTTCTGTAGCCTTGGCTGGCAACTAGTCAACCGCAGAAAGCAATGACAACCTACTGCCGGATACTCTTCTACCCAGTCAGTCATGTTTCTTTCGAGACATGATCACCCAAGGGTATATAACATATGGCACTTAACTGACTGACTGAATATAATAGTTGGAAACATATTTAAAGTTGATACTGGTATAAAGTGGGGGATCGGATTTCCTTTGTTTTGAAGTAATAAACTGATCCTCCAATAATTACTACTTAATAATATAATCTAATACATCTTTTCTCCCTTTAGCTATGAGTCAAATAACAGGGCATATGGGGTTCTGTAGCCTTGGCTGGCAACTAGTCAACCGCAGAAAGCAATGACAACCTACTGCCGGATACTCTTCTACCCAGTCAGTCATGTTTCTTTCGAGACATGATCGCCCAAGCGTATATCACGTATAGTACTTAACTGACTGACTGAATATAATAGTTGGAAACATATTTAAAGTTGATACTGGGTATAAAGTGGGGGATCGGTTTTCTATTGTTTTGAAGTAATAAACTGATCCCCCAATAATTACTACTTAATAATATAATCTAATACATCTTTTCTCCCTTTAGCTATGAGTCAAATAACAGGGCGTATGGGGTTCTTTAGCCTTGGCTGGCAACTAGTCAACCGCAGAAAGCAATGACAATCTACTGCGGAATACTCTTCTACCCAGTCAGTCATGTTTCTTTCGAGACATGATCACCCAAGCGTATATCACGTATAGTACTTAACTGACTGATTACTCGGCTTAGGGTGAAATGGTTAAAGAGTTACTTGCTGGGTTCCAGTGGTGCTTGCTTGAAAACCATACAGCAAGTGGATCAAATCTTTGTGAGTGAAATGATGGTTATGTTTACGCTGATATTTGCACCTGGAACCAATTGTTATTGAATCTGAACAATGTAATTATATTTGAACGCTGCAAAATCGCAATTAAGGGAAAATGATTGCGGCTGAACACTGACAATAACAACGGATGTAATTGTAACCAACATTTGCAAAGCAATTACTTGGTTTCTTGACAGCTACAATCTCCAAGAATTCAAATGTAAAGTCAATAGTCATCTCCAATCTCAGTAACTTCCATCCTCTCTCTCTCATGCTCCTTTCTTCCTCCACTCCACTCTCATCCGTATTCTCATCCTTCTCCTAACACTCTTCTTGACACCCTCTATAACCTGTCACTCATTCTCATAACGTACCTCCTATGTAACCCCATGCAAAACAGTGGCAGTAAAATGCCTTGCTTGGGGCGATATGATTATTAAAAAAAATCTATAATATTATAATATGAATATAAAGTGGGGGATCAATTCTACATCACAATCAATATATAAACTGATCCCTCACTTTATGGTCACAGTCACCCTTCTCATACCCACTTTCTGACACCCCATATAATCTGTCACTCATTCTAATAACGTACCTCCTATGTAACCACTCTGCAAAACAGTGGCAGTAAAATGCCTTGCTTTGGGCGATATGTATATAAAAAAAATTCTATAATATAATATGAATATAAAGTGGGGGATCAATTCTACATTACAATCAATATATAAACTGATCTCTCACTTTATGGTCACAGTCATTCTTCTCATACCCACTTCCTGACACCCCCTATAATCTGTCACTCATTCTCATAACGTACCTCCTATGTAACCCCCTGCACAACAGTGGCAGTAAAATGCCTTGCTTTGGGCGATATGTATATAAAAAAAATTCTATAATATAATATGAATATAAAGTGTGGGATCAATTCTACATTACAATCAATATATAAACTGATCCCTCACTTTATGGTCACATTCATTCTTCTCATACCTACTTCCTGACACCCCCTATAATCTGTCACTCATTCTCATAACGTACCTCCTATGTAACCCCCTGCAAAACAGTGGCAGTAAAATGCCTTGCTTGGGGCGATATGATTATAAAAAAATTCTATGCTATTATAATATAGATATAAAGTGGGAGATCAATTTTACATTACAATCAATATATCAACTGATCCCTCACTTTATTGCTTGGGACGACACGATTATAAAAATATGTATTACAACAAATCAAGCCAAAATGAAAATGAGACTAAAGTGAAAAAATGGTTTAATTTATTTTAAATTCTGGTAAGTTACAGTATTTTAACCACTGGGTGTTTACATGGACAAAAATTCATATTTTCAAGAAATAACATTTTCAGCAACATTTCATTGAGCTAGAATATTCAGAAAAACAAAACTTTAATATGATTTCAAACATTTGTGATGCAGGGGGTTATGAGTTTCGCATGAGTCATGTGAACTCGATGCAACGACTCTGCATTGCCACCAATTTTAGCACATTCACTTTTCATGCGTTCAATCAAGTGTGTTGCATCTGCGGTTTTCATTGAGTACACATTCTTTTTAGCATACTTTAAAAAAAAATAGCAGTTCTTCCTTTCTCCGATAAAGCCATCTTTAATCTGTGGAGGTAAAAAATATATAGTTACTCAGCTCCAAACTCCTGTATATATATATATACTATTTACGCTCTCACACCCTGATTGAGCACTCTGGAAGAATGGTAGACTTTGAAAAACAGTAAGTACTCTAACATCTACGCATCGCGTATTCATGCAATGGATTAGAGCACTCTGGCTATTGGGCGGGTATAATGACAATATACACGCTAAAAAGTCTGCCTTCTTCTACCGAACGCTCATAGTACAGAGGTCGAATCGCCGACTGACGCCAATTCGGTCGGGTTTCACTCCTGTGTTAAAAGCAATCGGAGTCTAACCGTACTGATGAGCTGTGATACAGCGAAACATCTGTCAGCGGATGACTATATATATATATATATATATATATATATATATATATATATATATATATATAAAAGAAAACTCAGCACATCATTTCAAGTGGTTTACCACTTGAAATGACGAGTTGAGTTTTCCTTTGTAAATATAATGTTGCTCTGGATAACATCCATTGAGCTCTCTATATAGATATAACAATTAATATTTTATATTAAGTTAATCTTGTTGGATTATCCTCACCATTTACGGACTGGACATATATACCTATAAGCCCGGGTTAAATGCAATCGGAGTCTAACCGTACTGATGAGCTGTGATACAGCGAAACAGATCTGTCTGCGGATGACTATATATATATATATATATATTCGAATGAATAAGAAACCAAGAAAAATGTACAACGTTCAAAACATTAATTTAAAACAGTGCTTAATATATAATATACAGCTGTGAATATTTATTATAAATTATAGTTTAGAACATGTACAAATTTTTATCCACTACAAAGTGTATATTCTATTTCGAAATTGAAATGGCAATGGATTGGTTTTAAAGCTTTAATTACACCCGAGCAACGCCTGGCTATACTGCTAGTTAGTTTGTATTCGTGGTTTGGTTCCACCCAGCATTCATATGGTACATTTAATTCAACCAGGATGATTTTATAGTTCACTCTTGATTGTGATATCTGGTTGCAGACCTTTACTTGATATTATTTTGGGGTAATCATTACGCCGACCAAGAAGAGATTTCCCAAATGACACCAGAACTAATCCACGGTCCTGGAGCTCAGACTCTTTGGACGTTGGTACGAAAGACTAAAAAGCAATAGTTTTTTCCAGTTAAAGCGAAACCGTAGACTGAAAGAAAAATAAATGGATGTAAGTGAAATTTTGATATCCTGCTATCGATATCAAATAAGTTTTTTCGTCGTAAACTGAATATTGAAGGCTAAATAAGTCCTCTGAGTAAATGGTATCATGGCTGAGAGTAAAAACTCCAATTATACCTACTTAAAGCCAAACCCGAAGCAAAAAGTAAAATAAAAAGGCTGAAAAAATGCAGACATACAGGCAGATAAACAGACACACACACAAACATCCTGCCTTATATATATATATATATATATATATATATATATATATATATATATATATATTATCGAGTTTCTGCACTATTGTAAGAACTGCAACCTTGAAACTTCTGAATATCGTTTCTTATGTCTTCGTCTATGATTGTATCAAATTTGATTAAAATCGGACCACTCCTTCTATAACCCGATTTTTTCGATTATCGATATTCGATATTTATCGGGGGAACCTCGACACAAAACCTAGCTAAGAACACTCGCAGACGCTTATAGTACAACTGTGTAAATGTTCAAGAAAATCGGTTCAGCCATTTTGGTGTCTATAAGTTACGGACACACACACACACATACACACACACGCAGACAAAGTTTCATTTATAAATAAGTTTAGATAAATGAGAAAATCTAAAATCAGAGCTGGTAAAGAAAGGGTATAATGTTATTATAAGAGCAGTGGAAATTAGAGCAAGGGATTTCGATATACCCATGTCTGGGCCAAATTGGAATTAAATGGCGTAATAGAACCAAACGTATAAAACACATTATAGAAGTAACTGAATTTAAATCTATGTGGATATGGAAAAAAATAAATATTCCGTGGAGCGTTTCAACAAACATGACAGCATGACATGACTGATCGAGAATGCGTAATAAGGTTCACGTTGCATCCTCAGAAGTCTCGGTTGGCCGGGTTTTTTTTTTTCGGAAATCAAATTTTGCCGTTAAACGTTTGAACTAGTATTTTTACGACACACTAGTATGTCGTTATAATAGGGCCTCATTTCAGTAAGTAGGGCCGGTGTACCAATGAAACCGTTGAGAGGAAGGCCCCGAAATGGTGCACATTTTTTTTTGTAGAATCACTTCTACATGCACCCACATGCCTACATACATATCGCCATGCACACACGTTCATACACATATACCCACATACTCTTACGTGAGGGCCGCACGTGAAACTTTCTTTTTTTCCAGCGCTTTATTAAGAAATATATAAACTGATTTCCACACATGCTTATCCAATTGGAAGCTGGTATTCCGAGCACGCAATCCGAATGCCGTTCGTTCCTTTCCAACTCGCATCCTACGCTAATTGCATTTAGCAATTAGCTACATCAAAAATGTTTCTCTCTATCTTATAAGTACATTTCAATACAAGTATAATTATATTCACTACTATTCAGTAAAAACATATTATTTCCTTTTTCAGGAACTTTTCTAGCATGAATATTTAGACAATTTCTTTAATATCTAAGAAAGAACTTTTTCACGACATTTTGCATGCACGAATTAATCAATCCTGTAACCTTGCTTAATACAATGTTGTTATTATCGTTACATTTTGCTTTGAGTTATTTTATTTATAAATGTAGCGGTTTGGACAACCTACTTCCACGGTTACAATTACTACCTCGACGTTCAAACAATAACAAATAGTACCCGGGTTGTCCAGACAACTACACTCTCTTGATGACCCTAAATTAATTTAAATTCGAGAGTAAAACATTAAAAATTCAAGGAAAACATATGCCTTACAGAAGCTCGGTGGAAATGTCATTTGCATGAGGAGACTTACATATTCAGCTCGATTCAGGTGAGTTTCAATAATTTCCAGTAATTTTCTTCATATGGCGAACCCTGTATGTTCTGTTGTTACTGAAAAAATGACGTCATCCACACACACACCTCTTTCTTTCTCTCTATCTGTCTGTTTCTTTCTTTCTTTCTCTCTCTCTCTCTCTCTCTCTACAGTAATGTGCAAAAGTATCAGGACAAGAACTATTTTATCTTTTATGAGGCAGAAAATAAACAATTTAATTAAAGTAATTTTATTTGACTTACTCAACAAATGCTTTCACAAGAAAAAGTATTCAATATTTAGCATAATAGCATTTTACTTTGGAATAATAAAAATAATTGTGACAATTTACCAATCGCACCTAGTATATATATATATATATATATATATATATATATATATATATATATATACAGTACTGCGCAAAAGTCTTTGGACAAGAACTATTTTATCTTTTATGAGGTATATGAGGCAGAAAATAAACAATTTAATTAAAGTAATTTTATTTGATTTACTCAACAAATGCTTTAACAAGAAAAAAAATACTTGTTACAAAATAAATTTAATATTTTGTATAATAGCCTTTTGCTTTGATCACAGCCTTCATTCTTTCAGGCTTTGACATCACAAGCTTCTTCAGTGTATCTAATGGTATCTCCTGCCAAGCAGCTTGTATTTGTTTCCAAAGTGGGTCTTTGCAAATTCTAATCGCTTTCTTACGTTTACTTCACGCAACTATAGTTTCCTAACTGCTACCCTCCCATACAATCCATTTTCACAAAGCCTTCTGGTAACTGTAGACCATTTTTAGGAAGCAATTTGTTGCACTCGTCCCTTAATTTACAGGCTATTTTCTTCCAGTCTCTCAAGTTAGCTGATCGTAGATATTTAACCTTTTTATCAGATAGTTTCCTTTGCCGTCCATGTTTCTTTTTCTCTATCCAGGGGGTATTTCACTGTATTTGGGGAACATTTGATGTCAGCTCCAATCCTTCTAAGCGTCCACCCAACGTCTCTTAAAACTGTTATTCCTCCTTTGCGCAATTGTTAGCTCTGTAGGCTGCTTAAAAAATAAATTATTTGTCAAATTCAAAAATAAAGAGCACTTGCATGAACTACTCGAGGTCAGACAGCTAACTACTATCAAAATAAAGTTTTAAAATTAACTTTAAACTATGTTGGCACTATTTACAGCACAATTCGAGATGGGGGAATAAGAAAAAAGTCAGTCATATCAAAAAATGATAGAATAATAAGTAGTTTCAAAATAACTTGTTTAATAGAAAATAAGAAAAATTAAATATTTCTTTTTAATACATTTCTTTTACACCTAGTTTTAAATAATCAATATTTATTAGCAATTTACTTGGCTTTTCACCCTGTATTTGAATTTCAGTGAGGCTTTTAGGAAAATCACCCCTGTTCTTATACTTTTGCACACTACTGATAATGTGCAAAAGTGTTAGAACTGGGGTGATTTTAAAATTTATTTTGATGCCTCATGAGAGATAAAATAGTTCTTGTCCTAATACTTTTGCACAGTACTGTATATATACTAGGTGCGATTGGTAAATTGTCGCAATGATTTTGATGCCTCATGAGAGATAAAATAGTTCTTGTCCTAATACTTTTGCACAGTACTGTATATATACTAGGTGCGATTGGTAAATTGTCGCAATGATTATGATGCCTCATAAGAGATAAAATAGTTCTTGTCCTAATACTTTTGCACAGTACTGTATATTCAAATTTGTACAGAAATAACTAATAATAATTTTACACTGAACAGATATCACATTAAAACATTGCGACTATAAATAAATATAATCTTGATAATGACACAAAAAATAAGACGAATATTCTTATTCTTCGTGTGCTGAGTAACTACAGGACGTAGGCGATCATGGCTTTCCACTTGGCTCTGTCTACTGTCGCTATGGCGGTCCCTGTATATTCTATACCTACTGAAAAATAACGTCACACACACACCTCTTTCTTTCTCTGTTTCTCTCTCTCTCTCTCTCTCTCTCTCTCTATATATATATATATATATATCTGTGTGTGTGTGTGTGTGCGTGTGTGTTTCGCTCTACGGCTCGTCAGGGAAATTGGAGCCAATTTCCCTGACGAGCCGTAGGGTGAAACCGTGGTAGGTTGTTGGCTCTTGCTTAATTTTTCTGTCTTTGTTTGCTCTACTTTCGTATTGAGCGCTTTGGTGTTAGGGTTTTCGTCTTGAGGTTCTTTTCTTTCTTACGAGTGCTTGACTTTTTGTTTATGTACTTCGTTTGTTTCTTTTTTACTCCCCTTTCGTTTCCCTCCGAGTTCGTTCTTGGTGGGTTGTACAAGACGATTATAGCTTAAGTAATACTAGTTCCGGCAGAGTTAGTTCGGTTACTCTTGGTATTGTTATTACTATAGTTATTATTATTATTAATAATAATATATATATATATATATATATATATATATATATATGTGAGCCGAAAGCTTGGACCCGATAAAAAAAATCAACAATTACTGTGATTCTTTGTTGTCTTTCAACGATATCACCATCAAGTATATCAGACGGTATGAACGGATCCTAAACAAAATTTATAGACAAAACTTGTCTATATTATTCAATGAAACCTGCATTATTGAAAAAATGCTGCCAAAATACACACAATATATATATATATGTGTGTGTGTGTGTGTGTTCAAATTTGTACAGAAAATAAGAATAATTTTACACGAAACAGACATCTTCTTCTTCTATGTGCCCTGTCCCTTCAGGACGTAGGCGATCATGGCTCTCCACGTCTCCCTATCCCTTGTGGCTCTTAGTATGTTTGCTCCTGTTGCTCCTGGCAACCCCCGTTCCGTCATCCACCTGATCAGTCCCTGCAAATATGTTATCCGCAGCCTTCCTCTGTCTCTCCTTCCTTCTATCTGTCCAGTCAGTATCAGGTTCTCCAGGTTCTCCTTCCTCATTGCATATCCCAGGAACTTTAGTTGTCTCTTCCTGATGCTCAGCATCAATTTCCTTTTTGTTGCCATTCTTTCTAACACCTCGTCGTTGCTTGTATGCTCAGTCCACGATATCCGTATCACCCTTCTGTAGAACCACATTTCGGCCGCTTCCAGTTTTGTCCTCATTTTCGATGATATTGTCCAGCATTCACAGCCGTATTGAAGAACTGACATCACGTAGCAGTCTAGAACTCTTTTCTTCGTTTCTATTGAGATTTTCCTGTGTGTTAGTATTTTGCTCTTCTGGAACGCGTCCTTTGCCATGCCAATTCGCCTTCGGATCTCCGTGTCGCACTTTCCATCTCCTGTTAGAACACTTCCTAAGTACTTAAATTCTTGTACTTGTTTGATTTTGTTATCCTCCACCTGTATTTGGCATTTTGGGTTGTATCTTTTGCTGATGACCATGCACTCAGTTTTCTTAAAGTTTATTTGTAGTCCCTTCTTATCACTCTCCACTGCTACTTTCTGTATGAGGTCTTGTAGATCACATTGATGAAAACAACCCAACTATAAATAAAAATAATCTTGATAATTCCATAATAAATCTAGGTACCTCCACTTTTCAGCATAAAACTAAGTGGGTGGGTGGGGGTGGGGTAACACATTTAAAAAAAAAATTTCCAATATTTTCTAAAAAAACGTTTCAAAAATAATTTCATTCATTTGTGAATAAGTTCTGAAAATATCATTAAAATCGGACAATTATTTGATTTGTACAAGAATTTTCAAATTAATGTGTTTTCAACAGAAAAAAAGCGCAAAAAAACAATGTTAAATTTTGTAGAAGGCGATGACGTAAACAAAACAAGAATTCTAACCAAAATTTCGAACGTGTCAGAAAGGATTAAAAAAATTCAAAAAATAATTAAAAAATTCTTTGATCTTTCCTCTTAAAAATAACAACAACATTTTGCATTACGCCATGCTGTTTTACCCGCGAATTATAGGTACCTAAATAAAACAAATATTCCTTTTCATGTGCTATGATCGCCTACAAGACGTAGGCGATCATGGCCTTCCATTTGCTTCTGTCTTCTGTCGCTCTCTATATTCTTCTTCTTGGAATCTTTCTCCAGCTCCACTCTACCATCCATTTGATCTTGCCTATCAAGTATGTCTCAAGTTGCTTTTCCCCGCGTCTTCCTTTTTATCAGACCTGTGAGTATTAAATTCTCCAGATCCTTCTTCCTCATTACGTGTCCCAGGAACCTGATCTGTCGTTTCCTGGCGTGAAGTGTAATTTTTCTTCTCGTTTGCATCCTTTCCAACACATCATTTCATAGCTTACGGTCATATCACATTGAATAGACCGGTTCTCACTCGATCACCGAAATTAAGCAACGTTGAGCCTGGTCAGTACTTAGATGGGTGACCGCTAGGAAATGCCAGGTGCTGTAAGCGTTTAGTGACGGATGTGCGTTGTGGTGCAGTGGATATCGGCTCGGAAAGAGAAATCGGTGAGCCGAGTTCGAATTCCAGTTGAATACCCTGCATTCACTTACTGGTACCCTTGGGAAAGGTATTAATCCGTCCCTTCCCTTCAGTTATGGGTTAAATAACAGGGGTAGGACTTGGGGGCTCTGCCCTTAAAAACAAATCCCAATGAATCTTGATACTCGAAAAGAAAAATGTATTGCTAGACACAAAACTTATATAAAAACAACAATAAGTTGTTGAAAGAAAAAGGTATTACCAGCAATAAATAAATAAAAAATTTAGTTGATAATAAATGATCCACCGACGTTGATATGCCATAAAATTGAACAACCAACCAACAAACAAACAATTTCATTTATACTCACGGGAACTTTCCATGGTATTCTCAGTATCCTTCTGTAAAACCACATTTCTGCTGCTTCAAGCCTCTCCTTCATCTTTGATGAGATCGTCCAACATTCACTTCTGTGCAGAAGGACAGATATCACATAGCAATCCAGCACTCTTTCCTTTGTTGCCAATAAGATTTTCATGTCTGTCAGTATTCTGGTTAGATTTTGAAATGTGTCCTATGCTTTTCCTTATCTACATTAACGATCTCCTCGATGTAATAAGATACCAAGTAGGCACATACGCTGACGGCACTACGGTTTACTCTCGCCTCGGTCAAAAATCTGCCGAGACTGACAAAGCAAACCTCGCTGCCGAGCTTGAAAATGACCTCCAATCTGTGGCGGACTGTGGTAAGAAATGTCTCGTGAATTTTAATGCTTCCAAAACGAAGCTGTTATCTATTAACCATCACAGACAATCGGTCCTCCCGCCCATTGACATGGATCAGGTTTCTCTCCCTTAAAGTAAAACACTGCGCCTCCTCGGATTAACTCTCACAACAGACCTCAAGTAGAATGACTATATAGAATTCATAGCTAAATCTGCTGCTAAGAAGGTCGGTTCTCTGTGCAGGGCCAGGAAGTGTTTCCCGTCTGAAACAATCCTGCACATATACAAATCTACCATCCGCCCATGCATTGAATACTGCTGCCATATCTGGTCCGGTGCTCCTGCTATCCACCTAGGTGTCCTTGACAAAATCCAACAGAGAATCTGTAATGTGATCGATCCCGACTTGGCAGCTCGGATACAGTCACTTTCTCACCGGCGCAATGTGGCTTCCCTGTGTCTCTTCTACAAATACATTCACGGCTTCTGCTCCGATGAACTTAGATCATTGGTGCCCCCTAGCTATGAATTTACACGAGCTACTAGATTAGCAACTAAATCCCTCGCTTTTACTGTGAAACCAAAAAATTGTAAACGCAAATTCTACTCCATCAGCTTCTTTTCTCGCACTTCCCGCCTGTGAAATTCCCTTCCATATACTTTCTTCCCCTACAACTACAATATCCAAGAATTTAAATGTAAAGTCAATAGTCATCTCCTATCTCACTAACCTCCATATTCTCTCTCTCTCTCTCTCATGCTTTTTTCTCCGTCTACTCTACTCTCACCAGTATTCTCATCTTTCTCTTACCCACTTCCTGAAACCCCCTATAACCTGTCACTCTTTCTCATAACTTTCCTCCTATGTAAACCCCTGCATAACAGTGGCAGTGAAATGCCTTGCTTGGGGCGATATGATTATAAAAAAAAAGATGTCCTTGGCTATGCAAATGTGTCATTGGATCTCAATTTCACACCTTCCTTTCTCTGTCAGATACATATTTTTTAAACACAGAAATGCATATTAAATAAAATTCCAACAAACATGCGAAACAAACCATTGTAGAAGGTAGAGGTTCTACTGTTGTCTTGGCGTTAGTGTTGGGACAAAGAACATATCAAAAACGCTACTTGGTTTCAGTTCGAAATTGTAAGATAGTAGAGAAATAGCGTGTATTTCAGTGAAATGAAAGGTGCTTTTCACTAACTGCAACCATGAAATTTCTGAATATCGTTTCTTATGTATTTGTCTATGAGTGTATCAAATTTGATTAAAATCGGACCACTCTTTCCATAACTCGATTTTTTCGATTATCGATTTTCGATATTTATTCGGAGTACCTCGACACAAAACCTAGCTAAGAACACTCGCAGACGCTTATAGTACAACAGTGTAAATTTTCAAGAAAATCGGTTTAGCCGTTTCGGAGTCTATAGGTAACGGACACACACACAGACACACACAAACACATACACACACACAAAGTTCCATTTATAAATAAGTTTAGATAGATTAGATATTATTATTATGTCATTTTTAATCACATGGTCGCACTACCCTCCAAGTCTTCGGGAAGACCTAAGGCAGCTCATGTTGTACGGTTATGGCTCCATTTTATGTTTTTTCTATCTCCCCTATCATCCCTAGGGTTACGTAGATAAAGTTCTCCTTCGTGTGTGGGCTGTATTTAATAAGATAATTTTTTGTATATCTCTTAAGCTGGGGTTTCCAGGGATTCTTTCAATGTGTTGTTTTGTTCCATTTTTTATCATTCCAAGTGAGCGTATTATCACTGGCACGATTCTTATTTTCAATTTCCACATTTTTTCTATTACAATTCCCAGGTATATATTTGACTTTTTTAAAAATTCCTTTTTTGCTATATACAATCTGCTAGACTAGTTTTATCAATTAATAAACACGTTTTCTCTTTCTGGTTTTTAACAATAATGCCTGGCCTATTTGCTTCAATTTTCCTGTCTGTGTAGATGGTGTAATACCATAGAATGGTGACATCTTCTATTTCTGTAACCGGTGCTGGGTGATGTTCATAACAGCGTTTATTTACATATTTTCCATAGTGTTTGTACATCGTCCAGTGTGATTATTATTATTATTATTATATCATTTTTCATCATAATTCGATTTCTGCTATGGTCGCACGACCTACCAAGTCTGTGGAAAGACCTAAGGCAGGTCGTGGTGTGTTGTTATGGCTCCATTTCATGTTTTTCTATCTCCCCTATCATCCCTAGCCTTACATAGACAAAGTTCTCCTTAGTGTGTGGGCTGTACTTAATAAGACAATTTTTTGTATATCTCTTAAGCTGGGGTTTCCAGGGATTCTTTCTTCTTCATCTTCTTCTTCTTCTTATTGTTATTATTATTATTATTATTATTATTGGTTTGTATATTAAATATTTCTCCCTCGTTTTAATTATTGCGTTTGTTAGCTTTCGGATCATTGACATGCTTCATTTTGTCTCATAGCAATTTGATAAACAGATTCTATTCGTTTAGTCTCATGAAAGAGGTGAAAATGTGCGTAGGAGAAAGAATTGAAAGTAATGACGTTTTCGGGATTACTTTTAGAGATGGCAAAGTATTGGAAGTAAAAGATTAATTCCTCATTAAACTGAACAAAAGCGGCTCCGGAAATATTCATCAGAATCTCACTGGTGGAAGATACATGAAGAGGTCATAAATGTATATTTACATGTTCTTCATTCAAATATTTATTCTCCCTAATATAATGACCGTTTTATATATATATATATTTTTATTTTTATTTTTTATTTTTTATAAGCGTTTCACCCCGAGCAAGGCATGTCACTGCCACTACTGCGCAGGGGGCTACGTAGAGTGGAGAAAGGATCATTAAATATAGGAAATAACAGAGGGTGGGTGATAGGCGGGTAAGGATACCGAGAATGAGGGTTGGGTAGATGAGAGTGTTCAGAGAATAGTTGGGAGTTAGTGTGATAGGAGGTGTCTATTGACCCTACATTTAAACACCTGGAGATTGTAACTGTCGGGAAAGCAGACTTGTGGAAGGGAGTTCCACAGGCGGGAAGCGCGAGAAAAGAATCTGTTGGAGTAGAATTTACGGTTACATCTTATTTGTTTAACTGTAAAAGGGTGGGACCTAGTTGCTAATCTAGTATCTCGTGTAAATTCCGTGCTTAGGCGGCACCAGTGATCTAAGCTCATCGGAGCAGAAGCCATGAAAGTATTTGTAGAAGAGGCACAGGGAAGCCACATCACGCCGGTGTGAGAGCGTCTGCAGCCGGTCTGCCAAGTCAGTATCAACCACGTTACAGATCCTCCTTTGTATTTTGTCAAGAAGCCCAAGGAGAGCAGCAGGGGTACCCGACCAGATATGGCAGCAATATTCAATACACGGGCGGATGGTAGATTTG
>JBBBDQ010001502.1:730000-747500 GCA_037127315.1 Ascarosepion bandense
TTGTTTCAGACTCAGTAGCAACGTGCGTGCTCTGAAAGATAACTTTACCTGGTACATGTTAGGGAAATTTTTAAAAAATGTTAAGTTCAAGCACCAGGCTGTAACTACTCTTCGATATGAGGCTGTCTATATTGCCTGGTGTCTGAAGCGTCCCAAAAAGGTAACTACATAAGGAGTTTAAAAGATACGCAGATGATACAGTGCTGATAGCAGACACGGAAAGGAAACTACAAGACCTCCTACAGAAGGTAGCTGAAAAGAGCGACAAAAAATGATTACAAATAAACTGCAAGAAAACCGAATGCATGGTCATCAGTAAAAAGGGCAGCCCAAAATGCCAAATACAGATCGGAGATGATACAGTGCTGATAGCAGACACGGAAAGGAAACTACAAGACCTCCTACAGAAGGTAGCTGAAAAGAGCGACAAAAAATGATTATAAATAAACTGCAAGAAAACCGAATGCATGGTCATCAGTAAAAAGGGCAGCCCAAAATGCCAAATACAGGTCGGAGATGATACAGTGCTGATAGCAGACACGGAAAGGAAACTACAAGACCTCCTACAGAAGGTAGCTGAAAAGAGCGACAAAAAATGATAACAAATAAACTGCAAGAAAAACGAATGCATGGTCATCAGCAAAAAGGCAGCCGAAAATGCCAAATACAGGTGAGCAGGTACAGAAGTTTAATTATCTGGGAAGTGTTCTAACAGAAGACGGAAAGTGCGACACAGAGATCCGAAAGCGAATTGGTATGGCAAAGGACGCATTCAAGAATCTGAATAGAGTATTAGGAGACATGAAAATTTCAATAGAAACAAAGAAGAGAGTACTGGATTGCTATGTGATGTCAGTTCTTCAACATGACAGTGAATGCTGGACAATATCATCGAAGATGAAGGAAAAACTTGAAGCAACCGAAATGTGGTTCTAATTAAGCATACTGGATATAAAGTGGGGGATCAATTCCATATTACAATCAATATATAAACTGACCCCTCATTTTATGGTCACAGCATTTTCTATACATTTATATTCCTGAGATCCAAAATCACAAGGATGCATTCCTGGAGCTGAGTAGAGTATTAAGAAACAGGACAATTTCGCTAGAAACAAACAAGACAGTACTGGATTGCTATGTGATGTCGGTTCTTCAACATGACAGTGAATACTGGACAATATCACCAAAGATGAAGGATAAACCTGACATGTGATTCTACAGAAGGATGCTGCGGATATGTTTGATCGAGCATGTGAGCAATGATGAGGTTTTGGAAAGGATGAAAACAAAAATGAAATTAATCAGGAAGAGACAGCTGAAGTTCCTAGGGCAGGCAATGAGGAAAGACGGCTTGGAGAACGGGATACTAACAGGCCAGATAGAGGGAAGGAGAGACCGGGGAAAACAACGTTTAGGTACTTGACTGGGATGAGCAGTGGATCGTAGAACGAAGGTTGCGTGGTGCAACAGCAGAAAGCTTGCTAAGAATCACCAGGGATAGGGAGATGTGGAAGGCCATGATTGCCTACGTCCTGAAGGGACAAGGCACGTAGAAGATGAAGATATATGCCAACTGTTTATAAGAAATTATAATATGGATAGAAAATGGGGGATCAAATCTATATTATAATCAGTTTATAAACTGATCCCTCATTTTGCGGCCATTCTAGTTTCTATACATATATATTCTAGATTTATGGGCTTGAGCTAGTGGATAACAGAACAAGGGTTACATGGTGCAACAGGAGAAGGCGTGCTGAGAGCCACCAGTATAGGGAGACGTGGAAGGCCATGATCGCCTAGTCCCGAAGGGACAAGGCACGTAGAAGATGAAGATATATGCCAACTGTTTATAAGAAATTATAATGTGGATAGAAACTGGTGTATCAAATCTATATTATAATCAGTTTATAAACTGATCCCTCATTTTGCGCCATTCTAGTTTCTATGCATTTATATTCTAGATTTATGGGCTTGAGCTAGTGGATGACAGAACGAGAGTTGCATGATGTAACAGGAGAAATCGTGCTAAGAGCCACCATAGATAAGGAGACGTGGAAAGCCATGATAGCCTACGTTCCGAAGGGACAAGGCACATAGAAGAATATATATATGCCAACTGTTTATTAAAAATTATAATGTGGATTTAAAGTGGGGGATCAAATCTGTATTATAGACAATTTATAAACTGATCCCTCATTTTGTGGCCATGCTAGTTTCTATACATTTATTGTCTAGATTTATGGACTTGAGCTGGTGGATGACAGAACGAGGGTTGCGTGGTGTAACAGGAGAAAGCGTGCTAAGAGCCAACCAGGGATAGGGAGACGTGGAAGGCTATGATTGTCTACGTCCTGAAGGGACAGGGCACATAGATAAGATAAAGAAGATTGTTATTAAAAGCCACTTTAAATCTGGACCTCGTGTTAGATTCGATTGTGACGTGGTCGCTTTGAAAAATAGCCGTATTCTTCCATGGCAATGTTACTTTTACCACTATTTCTTTTACTATACATACGTTGCAATACAGCCTGGTTTATTTTGGGGCTTATCTGTTTATTTCTTGCTTATTTTGCAGTATATGCCCGTGCAACTCAGAACATTTTAGTAATAGGACTCGGTTATATAAAAATATAATTATATAAAAAATTGTTGTTTAAAAATTGTTAAATAAAAATTCTATTTTATTTTGTTTTGCGTAAACGCGATTTGATGTTTTTGTGTGACATTGTAAACAGCATTGCGGGTTGGGTTTTTTTTTTCAAAATTACGTGGGAAATATTTACATTTTTTGTTGACTAAATGAATTTAACATAAAAATAAAGATTATTTATTTTGTTTTACTGAAATTAGAAATATAAAAACTGTTACGCTCTCAGTTCAGAAATTTTCGAAGAATATTTAAAAATGTTGACATTAAATTTTAGAGGAAAATCTTACATTAATGACACACGTATTACAGACAGTTGATTTCCTGCATGAAATATATAGCGAAAAAAAGCTTCATTTTTTTTTTATTTTTTGAAATATGAAATATTAAATCTGAAAAAAAACTTAAATAATTAAATTAACCATTAGCACTTTTTTTTACATTTTTTGTTTTTGCTTGAAAAAACATTTTTTTTAAAAAAAATATTTCTTTTGTTTGAAAATTACGGGAAAAATATTCACATTCTTTGTTGACCAAATGAATATCAAAACGTCGGAAGAAAAATTAAATATAAAGGCTCATTTTTCTTTTTTTTAATTAAAAAAAGTATTTTACTCGCGTTTGACACGTGTGATTTGATTTCTGTGAAGTAATCTAGCAACCATCTTAGATCTTAGATGTTTTACGGAGCAAATGTTAACAAACGGCTCCTATTGGCCAAAAAGTGCAAAAGGGAAAATTGCTTAACTTAAAACTCAAAAAGTATGTGTCGACTTGGTGTCCCTTTAGATATGTGTTCCTAGAAAGTTTGATTGGCGTAGCTTAAAAAAAAGGAACAGTCACACACAGACTCACAGATATCTGTAGATTATAACAGCCATTAGAATGTATTCAGTAACAGACTGGTAGAAATTAAACTGGATCAACATACTGTTACGAGGATGCATTTATATATAAAATAATATTGTTAATGACTAAAGAGTTCTATTAGGTTATTCCATTGAATCCTACGTGTTATTGCAAAAACGTTTAATTCATGAAGTAGTCGTAAAAATAAGTAAATTAGAAATAGAACGTTTGAAACATGCTAGAATGTCCGAGAAAGTTCCAGTAGAATCAAGAGATTTCGAAATGTTGTAGAAATTTGCAAATTAGGTGTTAGCCTCTATAAAATAGTTTTTGGGAAGAGAATAGTTAGTTGTTAAAAGGATTTGATGACATTATCAACTCCGGCTTTGATTCAAGGATTTATATGCAGCCGAAAAATATTTGCCGACTGACTAAAACCTGAAAGAGAACCTCATGGAACTATAAGTGTAAAATTGTTAGATTTATGGTTATGGTTAGAGTTATAGTTAAGATTAGGGTTAGGGTTAATGGTTAGGGTCAGGGTTAGGTTTTTGACTAAGGATAGGGTTAGGGTTATGGTTAGGGTTATAGTTAGGGTTAGGGCTATGGTAAGGTTTAGGGTTAAGTTTAGAGTTAGTGGTATGGTTAGGGTTTGGGTTACAGTTAGGATCAGGGTTGTGGTTAGTGCCAGGTTTAGCGCTAGGGCTAGGGTTAGGGCTATGGTTAGTGTTAGGATTATTGTTAGGGTTAGTGTTAGGGCTAGGGTGAGGTTTAGATTTAGGGTTAAGTTATTGGTAGATTTAGGGTTAGGCTTATGGCTAATGATAGGGCTTAGGTTAGGGCTATGTTTAGGACTATGCTTAGGCTAGGATTAGGGTTATGGCTAGGCTTAATGCAGGGTAGGTTTTAGGTTTAGCGTTAGGGTTAGTGCTAGGGTTAGGGTTAGTGTTAGTGCTATGTTTAAGGTTTTGGTTAGGGTTTAGGTTAAGTCTAGGGTTAGGGTTAGGATTAGTTTTAGGACTAGTGTTAGGGTTAGGTCGAAGGCTAGGGTTAGTTAGGGCTAGGTTTAGGTCTAGGGTTAGGGCTAGAGTTAAGGTTAGTTTTAGGGTTATTGTTATGTTTAGGGTTATGTGTAGGTTTAGGATTATGTCTAGGTTAGTGCTAGGGCTAATGTTAGGGCTGAAGTTAAGTCTAGGGTTAGGGTTAGGGTGATGGTTAGGGCTGAAGTTAAGTCTAGGGTTAGGGTTAGGGTGATGGTTAGGGCAAGGCTTGGCGCTAGTTTTCGGGTTAGCGTTGCGTTTAATGTTAGGGTTAGGGCTAGGGTTAGTGGTAGCGTTAGGGTTAGTGTTAGGTTTAGGTTTAGGGCTTGATTTAGTGCTAGGTTTAGGGTGAGTGTTGCGTTTAATGTTAGGGTTAGGTTTAGGGTTAGGGCTAGGGTTAGTGGTAGCGTTAGGGTTAGTGTTAGGTTTAGGTTTAGGGCTTGATTTAGTGCTAGTCTTAGGGTTAGCGTTGCGTTTAATGTTAGGGTTAGTTTTTGGGTTAGGGCTAGGGTTAGTGGTAGCGTTAGGGTTAGTGTTAGGTTTATGGCTAAAATTAGAGTTAATGTTAAGGTTAGGGTTAAGGTTAGGTCTAGGATTTGGGTTAGGGTTTAGCTTAGTGCTAGGTTTTGTGTTAGCGTTAGGATTTGTGTTAGGATTAGGGCAGTTTCAGCTTTAGGCTAATATTAGGGCTAGGGTGAGGGTTAAAGTTTGGTTTGGGGTTAGAGTTAGGTTCAGGCCTAGAGTTACGCTTAGGCTTAGGGTTACGTTTATGATTAGGGCTAGGGTTACTGTTAGGTTTAGGTTTAGGGCTAGTGTTAGTGTTAGGCCTAGGGTTAGGGTTAGGTGTAGAGTCATGGTCAGGGTCAAGTTCAGTGTTAGGTTCAGGGTTAGTATTGAAATTAGTTTTATGTTTAGGCACGGTTAAGATTAGGGTTAGGGCTAGGGTTACGTTTAGGTTTAGTGCAGAGGTTAGGCTTAGGTTTGGAGTTAAGTTTATGGTTAAGGTTAAGGTTAGGCTTTGTGTTCGGCAGGTTTAGTGTTAGGGTTAGAGTTATGGTTAGGGTTAATTTTAAGGTTAGGTTTAGGTTAAGTTTTAGCGTTAGATTTAGGTTTATAATTAATTTTAGGGTTAGTGTTAGGCTTATGGTTTGGGTTAGAATTCGGTTATCGTTAAGTTTAGGTTTAGGGTTATGTTTAGTGTTATGTTTAGGGTTAGTTTTAGTATTAGGGTTAAGGTTAGGGTTGGGTTTAAGGTAAGTTTATGTTTAAGTTTTGGGTTAGGGTTGTGGTTAATGTTAATGTTAGGGTTATGTTTAGGGTTAGGATTAGGGTTACGGTTACGGTTAGGTTTAGTGTTATGGTTAGTGTTTGGTTTAGGTTTAGGGTTAGGGGTACGGATTAGGGTTAGGTTTAGGGTAAGGGTTATATTTATGTTTTGGGTTAGGGTTATGGTTAACGTCAAGGTTATTGTTACGGTTATGTTTATGGTTAGCGTTAAAGTTAGGAATAGAATAGTGTTAGGATTGGTGTTGTTGTTAGGGTTGGGCTTAGTGTTTGGGCTGGGGTTAGGGTTTCTGTTAGACTTAGGTTTAAGTTTAGCTTTAGTGGTTAGGGTTAGGGTGTTGGTGTTAGGGTCAGAGTTAGGGTTAGGTTTAGGATTAGTTTTAGGTTTAGGTTTATTTTTAATTTTAGAGTTAATTTTAAGGTTAAGTTGGGATTAGGGTTAATTTTGTGTTATGCAGGGTTAGGGTTAAGGTTAGTGTTAGTTTTAGGGTTAGGATTAGTGTTAGTTTTAGGGTTAGGGTTAGTGTTATGGTTAGTGTTAGAGTCAGTTTTAGAATTAGATTTATGGTTAGGGTTGGGTTTAGTTTTAGGATTAGATTTAGGATTAGGATTATGTTTAGTGTTAGTGTTAGCGTTAGATTTAGGGTTTTGTTTAGGTTTATGTTTAGGGTTAGAGTCATGGTTTGGGTTAGGGTTTTGTGTAGGTTTAGGGTTAGTGTTAGGGTTAGTGTTTGGGTTAGTTTTATGGTTAGGATTTTGTTTAGTGTTAGTGTTAGCGTTAGATTTAGGGCTTTGTGTAGGTTTAAGGTTAGTGTTAGGGTTAGTTTTATGGTTAGGATTATGTTTAGTGTTAGTGTTAGCGTTAGATTTAGGGTTTTGTGTAGGTTTAAGGTTAGTGTTAGCGTTAGTGTTAGGGTTAGTGTTAGGGTTAGTTTTATGGTTAGGATTATGTTTAGTGTTAGTGTTAGCGTTAGTTTTAGGGTTATGTTTAGGGTTAGATTTATGGTTATGTTTAGGGTTTTGTGTAGGTTTAAGGTTTGTGCTAGGGTTAGTGTTAGGGTTAGCGTTAGGGTTAGTTTTATGGTTAGGATTAGGTTTAGTGTTAGGTTTATGGTTAGGATTATGTTTATGTTTATGGCTGGGGTTACTGTTAGGGTTAGGGCTATGTTTAGTATTAGATTTAGGGTTAGGTTTAATGTTTGGGTTAGGGTTAGGTTTATATTACACTAGTTTATATGAGCTTACAGTGAGAGAAAAGCCTGGGTCCAGAAATTTTAAAAATGATAAAAGATGAACAGAATTTGAGAAGATACAAGATGGCAATTGACATTGCATTTGAATTTTTGGGCGTTGTGGCTATCAAGGAAACAAGTAAACGAGTTCCACAGGCGAGAAGTGCCAGAAAAGAAACTGTTAGAGTAGAAGAGACAGTCACATTTACCTGTTTCAACGGTAAAAGAAGGGAGCCTCGATACTAATCTAGTAGCATGTTTAATTCATGTGGTTGGGGTATCAAAGTAAAAAACAAAAATGGTCGTCAGAGCAATTTCCATGAAAATACTTGTAGAAAAGACAGAGAGAAGCCACATCACATCAGTGAGAAGGTGACTGAAGTCAAGATGCCAAACCAGGATTTGATTACCTTGCAGATCTCTCTTTGAATTTTGTTGATTTATTTAACCCATAGCTGGAGGCAGAAGAGACGGATACATACCTTTCCCAAGATGATTGCGCGCAAGTGAATGTAATACATTCAACTGGAATTTGAGCTGAAATTTACGATTTCTCGTCTCGAGACGATATCTTCTGCGCCACAAAAGAAGAGAGTATAAAAAATGCATATTCGCACATTACCGGGAGGCTGTTGTAGTATAAATGTTATATTTAAGAATGACAAGTAAAAATGAGATGTTTTCGTGCGGAGATTATTGTATGGTTTGTTTGGGTCTGTGATTGTGGTTAGCTAATTTTATAAGATAGGATAGAGGAAGACCAACCTTCCTTATGCTCACTTTTCGCCCTGTACCATTTTTGGTGTATTTTTGCAGTATAGAATCGTTCCTTTACGAAAGCTCTTCAGAAATTCTTAGCTCTCTTTCAAAGTAACATTAACCCTATAATCCCTCTCTTTTATTTCTCGATTCCTGGTTATTACTTCACTCTCCTTAAGAAAGACTCTAATGTCCGCGAACATATCGCAAATCACTAGCTAGGGAGACCTCTCTTGAATATCCAGTCGTCTCTTACATCTGTTTCTGTCTCTCTCTCTAAACTCAATGTTTTCTTCTTCTTTGCTTTTTTCTCTCCATTCTCCGCCCTTTGTTTATTTTATTTACTTCCTCAGTATCAGAGTTTCGTCTCCTTTTGTGTATTTTATTTATTTATTTATTTATCTATTTATTTGTCTAGCGTTTTAATCCCAAAATGAGGTCAGCTAACAAAGAAATGCTTATTGATTTAAATACCATTTTTAATGCTGATTTGGAAATTTCATAAGATATGTTGACATAAACCAACCCAGCCATAATCTAATCTATCTATCTATCTATCTATCTATCTATCTATCTATCTATCTATCTATCTATCTATCTATCCCTGTCTCTCCTTTTTAATCTATCTATCTATCTATCTATCTATCTATCTATCTATCTATCCCTGTCTCCTTTTTAATCTATCTATCTATCTATTACTGTAAATTTCCTTCTTGCCTCAAATGTAACGTAAATGTAATTGTTTAGCGTTCATTATCTACCAAGGTCTGTTTCTATCTATCTATCTATCTATCTATCTATCTATCTATCTATCTATCTATCTATCTATCTATCTATTCGTTTTTCCTCATTATCTATCTATCTATCTATCTATCTATCTATCTATCTATCTATCTATCTATCTATCTATCTATCTATCTATGAGCCTGTTCATATCTATCTATCTATCTATCTATCTATCTATCTATCTATCTATCTATCTATTCGTTTTTCCTCATTATCTATCTATCTATCTATCTATCTATCTATCTATCTATCTATTCGCTTTTCTTCATTATCTATCTATCTATCTATCTATCTATCTATCTATCTATCTATCTATCTATGCCTCCTGTTCATTCTATCTATCTATCTATCTATCTATCTATCTATCTATCTATCTATCTATCTATCCGCTTTTCCTCATTATCTATCTATCTATCTATCTATCTCACTATCTATCTATCTATCTATCTATCTATCTATCTATCTATTTGTACATAACTTCATATGTATGTATGCATGTATCTATCTGAAAAAATAATATGAGTACTGGTAAAAGAAATGTTATTGAGGCATTAATTTTATAAGCACCAAAAATTCACTTACTTTTGCCCCTAAGTAACTTGACCCAATGTGTTTTTAGTTCAGTACTTGGCCACGGAAGAATGATCATAAACTTGGAGAGTTGAGTTACTAAAAGTAATTGACTGAAACTGAGATATACCACCTCAAAAATAAACAAATAAATAGATGAATGGCATCACACGTTGAATTAGAACAATCGGGCCCGTGGAGAAAATAAAGGATTCGTTTCGAAATTTCAACATATATGACCTGAAGAATGTCGAATCCTCCTAAATACGACAATAAAGACGAAGACAACAGTAAATACAGGTATACCGCTCCTCCAATCTGTCATTTAAGTGCCATATGTGATACACGTTTGGGCGATCATGTCGCGAAAGGACATGACTGACTGGACAGAAGATTACCCCACAGTTGGTTGCCATTACTTTCTGCGGTTGATTGGTTGCCAGCCAAGGCTATAGAACCCAATCTGTCCTGTGGTTTAACCCATGACTGGAAGGAAGAGACACTTTACTATATTTCCGAAGGGTGCTTGCGCGTAAGTGAATGCAAGGAATTTAACTGTAATTTGAACTCGACTCCCCGATTTCTCGTTCCGAGCCGATATCCACTGCGCCACAATGCACCTCTCCTTGTGATTCAATTTGTGACTTATATCAAAAAACGACTTGTCTCCGAATTAACTTGTCACTTGACTAAATCACAAATAATCATTCCCGGTTTTTCTGTTTTATTTATAAATGCATTTTTAAAATATATATCATCAATAAGAATCTATTTTAAGCTTACAAATAAATAAATTTTAGTTTTTAATGAAGTACAGAAAAAAAGGAATCAAAATTTACAAATACATGTACGTATATACTTTTAAATGTAAATGTTTACAATTTGGCGATCTTTGCAGTACATTGCGGACTCTTTATTTGTGAATGTGGTTTGCTCTGAGATATCATAAAATAAAATATTTTTGTAAGGTTAAATAACGAATAGAATTATTAAAATTATTTTGCAATATTAAAAAGTTAAATTTACCAATATTTACAATCAATTTGTTTATTTACATCGTGAGCGTAGATGGCTGTGGATTGTCAGCATCAACCGCTCTTTCTGGTTGTGATTGTTGTTTGATACGCTTTTAAATAAGAAACTGGTCGCAGTTCCTTGAGTTTCTTTCATTCAAGGATTCAGATGTTTTCATATTTTCTTCCCTAGAATGTATGATAATTTTATTTACATTTACTGTAAATGTACGTATTTTAATATGATTTTATACACTTTTATTTTACCTATTGTACAATAACAAGATTTTATGTGCTTTTAACACTTTTCTAGTTATATAACGACTTAAATATTTGTGGCGGACAGGTGTAAAGTCGAATAAAATTATTTAACTAAATTTTCATTTACCATATGCATTTTCTTTTTATAAATGACGTAAAATTCAGAATCAGTCAGTTAAGTGCCATACGTGAAACACGCTTGGGCGATCATGTCTCTTTCGAGACATGACTGACTGGGCAGAAGATTATCCCGCAGTAGGTTGCCATTGCTTTCTGCGGTAGATTGGTTGCCGACCAAGGCTATAGAACCCAATCTGTCCTGCTATTTAACCCATAACTGGAAGGAAGAGACGGATTAATACCTTTCCCAAGGGTATTTGCGCGTAAGTGAATACAATAGATTCAACTGGAATTCGAACTCGGCTCCCCGGTTTCTCGTTCCGAGCCGATATCCACTGCTCCACAACGCACCTCCTAAATTGAGAATAACTTAACGAAAAAAACGTAATTGTGCATTTTTGCTATACAAATCTCTGAGAACTTTAACAAGTATGAAGAGAAGACGACATGAAAAAAACCGTATATGACGGTGAATGCTGGACAATGAAGAAGAGACTTGAAGCAAAAGAAATAAAGAAAAGAGTGATAAACAGATATGCAATATGATGGTATTGTCCAGCATTCACTGCCATATTGAAGGACGGACATCACGTAGCAATCTAGGACTCTCTTCCTAGTTTCTAGCGAAATAGTCCTGTAAAGCAGATCTAGTTGGTTTTATTGATAGTTTTCTAACCCAGGATGAGTGCTGTGTTCATCACATTGAGTCAGACCCAAAAAGATAATCCATGCAGTGGAAACACTCCTCCTCTTCTTTTTCTATGTGGCCTGTCTCTTCAAGACGTAGGAAATCATGGCTTTCCACGTTCCCTATCTCTGGTGTTTCTGAGCACGCCTTCTCCTGTTACATCGTGCAATACTCGTTCTGTCATCCACCTGATTAGGTCCTTCAAATATGTTATCCGTAGCTTTCCCCTGTCTCTTTTTCCCTCTATCTCGCCTGTTAGTATCAGATTCTCTAGGCCCTCCTTCCTCATTGTGTGTCCCAGGAACTTCAGCTGTCTCTTCCTGATGCTCAGTATTAATTTCCTTTTCGTTTCGATCATTTCTAAGACATCATCATTGTTCACATGCTCGATCCATGATATCCGCAGCATCCTTCTGTAGAACCACATTTCAGTTGCTTCAAGTTTTTCCTTCAACTTTGATGGCATTGTCCAGCATTCACTGCCATATTGAAGGACGGACATCACGTAGCAATCTAGGACTCTCTTCCTAGTTTCTAGCGAAATAGTCCTGCAAAGCAGATCTAATTGGTTTTATTGATAGTTTTCTAACCCAGGATGAGTGCTGTGTTCATCACTTTGAGTCAGACCCAAAAGATAATCCATGCAGTGGAAACACTCCTTCTCTTCTTCTTCATCTTCTTCTTCTTCTATGTTCCCTGTCCCTTCAGTACGTAGGCGATCATGGCTCTCCACGTCTCCCTATCCCTTGTGGCTCTTAGTATGTTTGCTCCTGTTGCTCCGGGCAACCCCCGTTCCGTCATCCACCTGATCAGGCCCTGCAAATATGTTATCCGCTGCCTTCCTCTGTCTCTCCTTCCTTCTATCTGTCCAGTCAGTATCAGGTTCTGCAGGTTCTCCTTCCTCATTGCATGTCCCAGGAACTTCAGTTGTCTCTTCCTGATGCTCAGCATCAATTTCCTTTTTGTTGCCATTCTTTCTAACACCTCGACGTTGCTTGGATGCTCAGTCCACGATATCCGTAGCATCCTTCTGTAGAACCACATTTCGGCCGCTTCCAGTTTTATCCTCATTTTCGATGATATTGTCCAGCATTCACTGCCGTATTGAAGAACTGACATCACGTCTAGCACTCTTTTCTTCGTTTCTATTGAGATTTTCCTGTGTGTTAGTATTTTACTCAGCTTCTGGAATGCATCCTTGTGCTTTTCGATCTCAGGAATATAAATGTATAGAATCTGCTGTGGTCACAAAGTGAGGGGTCAGTTTATATATTGATTGTAATATGTAACTGATCCCCCACTTCATATCTAGCATCCTTCTGTAGAACCACATTTCGGCCGCTTCCAGTTTTGTCCTCATTTTCGATGATATTGTCCAGCATTCACAGCCGTATTGAAGAACTGACATCACGTAGCAGTCTAGCACTCTTTTCTTTGTTTCTATTGAGATTTTCCTGTGTGTTAGTAATTTGCTTATCTTCTGGAAAGCGTCCTTTGCTATGCCAATTCGCCTTCGGATCTCCGTGTCCAAAACTCCTTCTCACCTGCTCTAAATTCGTCGAGGTTTGTTTTATCTGTAGGCAAACTGATGAAAATTAGAAAATTTATCTCAGTAAAGTGAAGTTTGATTCAACAAAAATAAAACAAAAAAATTGAAAGATTTCATTTTTAAAATCATTATTTTACTTATTTTATTCATTCTTTTTTTCGTCTGAATTTTCTCTATATTAATTAATTTATTCATAACGAAATTATTTATTTTTCCATATTCTTCAACTATTTCATATCGACAGATTCTTCAACATTTTCTTTGTTTCTTTGTAATCAAATGATCTTTCGTTCTTCTACATCTAATATTTCTCTAGCGAAAATTTCTTTTTTTTTTGTGTGTGTGTGTGGGGGGGGTTCTTTCATTCTTTCTTTTTTCTTTCTTTTTTCTTTCTTTCTTTTTTCTTTCTTTTATATTTTCTTTCTTTTTGTCATCAAACGACCTTTCTTTCTCTATACATTTACTTTCATTCTTTCTTTTTCTTTCTTTTTCTTTCTTTCTTTCTTTCTTTCTTTCTTTTTCTTTCTTCTTTCTTCCTTTTTCTTTCTTTTTTCTTTTTTTCTTTCTTTCTTTTTTCTTTCTTTTATATTTTCTTTCTTTTTTGTAATCAAACGACCTTTCTTTCCCGATACATTTACTTTCTTTCTTTTTTTTCTTTCTTTTTCCTTTCTTTTTTTCTTTCTTTTATACTTTTTTATTTTTGTAATCAAACGACCTTTCCCTAAACATTTGCTATTTCTCTATAAAATCTTTCTTTCTTTCTTTCTTTCTTTCTTTCTTTCTTTCTTTCTTTGTAGTCAAATGATATTCTGTTCCCAATATCTCTACTATCTCTCTTTCGAAGCTTGTATTTATTTTTCTATTTCTCTCTTTGGCTTACGGCCATATCACGTTGAATACACCGGGTCTCGCTCGAGCACTAAAGTTAAGCAACGTTGAGTCTGGTCAGTACTTAGATGGGTGACCGCTTGGGAATACCAGGTGCTGTAAGCGTTTAGTGACGGATGTGCGTTGTGGTGCAGTGGATATCGGCTCGGAAAGAGAAATCGGTGAGCCGAGTTCGAATTCCAGTTGAATACCCTGCATTCACTTAAGCAGTGGTACCCCTGGGAAAGGTATTAATCCGTCCCTTCCCTCCAGTTATGGGTTAAATAACAGGGTAGGAACTGGGGACCCTGCCCTTAAAATCAAATCCCAATGAAGCCTGATACACTAAAAAGAAAAAAAAAATGTATTACTAGACACAAATCTTATAAAAAAAACAACAATAAATTGTTGAAAGAAAAAGGTATTACCAGCAATAAATAAATAAAATTTAGTTGGAAATAAATGACCCGACGACGTTGATATGCCATAAAGCAAACCAAATTCTCTCTTTCTTTCTATCTTTTTTTGTAATTCAATGACTTTACTTCCTCTATACATATGCTATTTCTTTATCGAAACATTTTTCTTTCTTTCTTTTTTCTTTGTAATCTTTTGTAAACAATAACCTTTCTTCCTCTCTACATATACTCTTTCTCAATCTTTCTTTCTGTCTTTCTTTTTCTTTCTTTATATGTATTTCTCTATCAATTCTTTCTTTCTTTTTTTTCTATAATTTTCTATTCCTCTTTCGAAAAGTTGTTTTTTCTTTCGTTTTTGTTTCATTTTCTCCTTCTTTCTTTCTTTCTTTCTTTCGTTCTTTATTTGCAATAAACTTACTTTTTATTTACCAGGAATGCCTTTCATTCTTTCTCTACTCCTTCATGTTTGCTTTTCTTTTCAAATTCGTATCTTTAAAATCGCACCTTTTTTTTTCCAACCCCACCCAGACAATGTCTGCTTTTGTTACTTGAAATCGGAATTTTCATTGGTCCATTTTTGTGAACAAGATCTGCACGATTTACACCCATATTTTAAGCGTTTATTTGAGTAAGACCAAAGAAAGTACAAAAAGACATACAACGTTTTGCAACGAAGGAGTTTTTCGCATGGTTTGCTTTCTCGGCGCAACTGACTTGAAAGAACGAAGTAGGTCGAATTTTTTCTCGACCGTCTCGTCAGCTGGCAAATATCACCATAGGACAGGTATGTTGGACGAAATATTTTATGTTAATTTTGGAGAAATAGAAAACATTTCTTATCATTAGACATTAGGATGTATTCACTCTTAAGATTTACCGCCCCAGGAACATCTAATTTAAACTTATGCCAAATGCAGACGACAATTCTACTCCTGCAGCTTCTTCTCTCGCACTTCCCGCCTGTGGAAGTCGCTCCCGTATTCTTGCTTTCCTGACGGCTACAACCTCCAGAAATTTAAATGCAAAGTCAATACTCATCTACTAACCACTGGACTCTAGCTCTCTCCCCACCCCATTCCCTTTCTCTCCACCTATGTATCTGTCATCGCACCTGCATTCTCAGCTTTCTATTGCTCCTTTCTAACTTTCTAACTAGTTTGTACTCCTCACTCTTTTCTAATTTTTTTACAGTTATGTAGCCCCCTGCACATCAGTGGCATTTCTGCCTTGCTCGGGGTGAAATGATTTAAAAAAAAAATTATAAATGAAACTTTGTTTGTGTGTGTGTGTGTCCGTTACCTATAGACTCCAAAACGGCTGAACCGATTTTCTTGAAAATTTACACAGTTGTACTATAAGCGTCTGCGAGTTTTCTTAGCTAGGATTTATATCGAGGTACCCCCGATAAATATCGAATATCGATAATAAAAAAAATGGGGTTATAGAAGGATTGGTCCGATTTTAATCAAATTTGACACACTCATGGACAAAGACATAAGAAACGATATTCAGAAGTTTCAAGGTTGCAGTTCTTACAATAGTGCAGAAAATCGATAATATATATATATATATATATATAAAGCAAGATGTTTTTGTGTGTGTCTGTTTATCCGTCTGTATGTCCTTTATAAAAATCCACAATTTTATCCGATTCTCATCAAACTTCACACAAATATTCTTTAGGCTGGGTCTGAGCTCCAGGACCATGGATTAGTTTTAAAGCTTTCATTACACCCGAGCAACGCCGGGCTATACTGCTAGTACACATATAAGCACGAACAGATACACACAAACACACGTAAATAACTAAACAATATAAACACGCTGAAAAAACACACACACAGGCATTTAACTAAGAAATTCACACTGTTAAGATTTATGACCATTAACTAAGTGTGGCACAAGGCTAAGAAATATAAAGCACTCAGTGAGGATCGAACTAACTCCTGACTTATTGGTTGGTGGATTTATTTGTTTAACAGCTTACCAACACCATATGGGTCATCCATTGAATAATGTTGCCATGTCTGGTCGAGTGCTCCTGCTATTCATCTCGAGATGTCGACAAAATCTTAAATGTAATCAATTTTGACTTTACTTCTCAACTTCGTTCACATTCTCAATGTGGCTTCCCTCTGTCTTTTCTACAAATATTTTCATTACATCTGCTCTGACGAACTTTTTCCCTGGTGTCTCGACCGCATGAATTTAAGCGTGCGATTATTGCATTAACTAACGCGCAAATACCCTTGGGAAAGTTACTAATCCGTCTCTTCCCTCCAGTTATGGGTTAAATAACAGGACGGATTGGGTCCTTCAAATATGTTATCCTTGGCTGGCAACCAGTCTACCGGAGAAAGCAATGGCAACCTACTGCGGGATAATCTTCTGCCAAGTCAGTCATGTCTCTTTCGAGACATGATCGCCCAAGCGTCTTTCACGAATGACACTTAACTGACTGACTACATTAACTGCTAGAGTCCTACCTTTTGCTGTTGAAATAGTTAATTGTAACTTCTACTTCTAATCAAACAGTTTCTTTTCTCGCACATTCCGCATGTGAAACTCCCATCCGTTTACTTACTTCCCTGATAGCTTCTTCTTCTGTATGTGCCATCTCCCTTCAGGACGTAGGCGATCATGGTTTTCACGTTTCCCTATCACTAGTAGCTCTTAGGGCACTTTCTCTTGTTGCCCCACCCAAGCCCCGCTCTGCCATCCACCTGCTCAGGTCCTTCAAATATGTTATCCGCTCCTTTCCTCTGTCTCTTTTTCTCTCTATCTGACCAGTGAGTATCAGATTCTCCAAGCCTTCCTTTCTCATCGCATGTCCCAGGAACTTTAACTGTCTTTTCCTGGTGCTAAGTATTAATTTCCTTTTCGTTTCCTTTCTTTCTAAAACCTCATCATTGCTCACATGCTCCATCCATGATATTTGCAGCATCCTTCTGTAGAATCACAGTTCAGTTGCTTCAAGTTTTTCCTTCATCTTTGATGACAATCTCCAAAAATTTACCGCAACGTCAATTGTGATCTTCTATCGCCTTGAATCCCGTTCGTCTTTTATCTTTTCTTCGACACACCCGTTACCCAATTTTTTCTCGCAGTAACACCCTGCGTGATAGTGACGATCTCGCCTTGTTCGGGTTGAAATGATTAAAAAAAATTTTGTTTTAAATATTTTATGAAATATATGTTACTTTTTATATTTTTTACTATTAAAAGTATATTCTTGGTAGTTTTACTATAAAAATATATTGTTTTACTTTGATAAACCTTTGATTCCAGTTTGGGATGCCATTTGCTCATGACCGTAACCCTAACAGGTGCTACCACTCGGGGCCATATTGAACGTAATAGCAGTTAGGAGGTAATTTCATACGTCTCACACCACGTCTATCGCGAAAAAA